>JAQIWE010001393.1:0-16048 GCA_034698565.1 Campodea plusiochaeta
TTTACATGTATAATCCAAAATGATATTTGTTTTTAAGCTCCTGTCAATTGTTAAATAATAATCAGCATTAAACAAACGAAACCTTTTGTCTCTGTAGGTGGTCATTTTGTTTATGAATCAGGGCATTTTTCACAAATATATTTGAATATTATCATAGTGAATGCAATCCAAAATAAAAATACCGATTTGCGACCTTATCTGGTGAGTAATACAAATTTCGGCCTCTCTGAATTTTTATTTTAGGCGGAGCGCTCTATCGTTATAAATAATAAAGGAATCATTAGTTTAGATCAAATACTGCAGTATTTTTTTTAATACAATTACTCTACAGTGCCATTAAATATGAAAATCAAACAAAAATATGATAAATGAATGTATTAACCGACTTTCCTTTTCATTAGAATAATAAATTAAGCATAAGAAACAATTTCCTACAACTCTACTGATGATTTTGAAAGTTAAGATTCAAATCTAAAGTTTTACCCTTATGGAAAAAGTAAAGTTTCATAACAAAACATAAATGTGTAAACAGTATTGTTTCTCTGAAGTTGACAAAAACATCATTAACCTTTTCCAGTAAAGTTTGTTTACTATAGGTATCAAACACGTCAAATTTTATCGCAGCACCTTGACAGTTCGTCAGCTTTTACATGAAATACTTTTCCCAGCACTAATTTTGTGTCAATGAGCTTTTATAAAGCGCTACGCAGTGTAACTTGGAGATTAGCAAGTTAACAAAAACCCATCAGAGAGTTTCAGTACAACCGTTATTGATTTTATGCTAGCTGTAATATATAAAGAACCGCCTACACGAAAATTTCATGGAAAATGCGAAAAGCGTATTGCAATGCACGTACAATTTCATATCCTTGCTGGCAGGTTTTTTGAAATACTGTGAAGAAAGAAGGTTCTTTATTCTCTGTAGTGAAAGGGAGAGTTTATCTTAGTATTCAGTGCAGCATCCATACAGCTCACTTAAGTATGTTTTTTTTTCTTTACAAAATTTCTATGGTACACGAATTTATGATGTCAAGGTAATATGTTGTCCTAAATTTGCTCATTGCCAGTCTCGAGAAGAATTCCGAAATCAAAATTGGAAAAATATTAAATTAATGTTAAAAACAAAACTAATAAATTAAGAGTGTAATATAATAAAACATGTGCAGTTGTAAAAAAAATTAATAATAAAAAATTTATTCTACCTTATTCATGTTCACACTTGAACGCTGTTGTTTACTTTTTGTTTCATAATAGAGTTATCATCGGCTTTACACTCAATAAAAATTCTATAATCATTTCCCTTTTTAACACCAAAGTATTTATTATCAAAGTACAATATCTTCAACGAAATAAAAAAAACTACTGTCATGCTTTCTGGAGCCTAACAAACCTTATAGGAGTAATAAAAAAAGAACAACTTATAATTTCATACATGATACATCAGATAGTAAATAAACAAATAATGAAATGAAAGGGGTAGGGTATCAATGTTTTATAGTGAGGTTTTTTACTTAGCAGAGCTTATAGGCAATACACTTACAATTAAAAACAAAAAAGTTTTAGATGTCTCTAATTCATAATTTATTTGTTATTATATCGTTTTTAACCGATAATTAATTTGTAATTTCAGATAATAATGTCACAATTTCTGGTTTCCCTGAACTTAATGTGTACTCTGAATTAAATTTACTTCTGAGTTGCTTTAGCTATAGGTGCTAACGGCTTTCCGAATGCTGTTCAGGAACAAAATCCCAGCAATTTGCTGCATTGGAAGTACAGAACTGCGCTTATACGATCACAATTTTCAACTCCGCAATTCAAAATCGCGAATTTATCTCATTCTTTTCATGTAATTCATTTTGATAATTTAATTAATAAGCATTTTAATATTAGAGAAATCATTCTATGAAAAAAAACTATTAAAATAATAGGAAAGTTTCAACTTCAGATTATCATGAATTATGATTTTATTTTTATACACTATGCTATGAAGCAAATAACATAACATTATTGTATGTGAGTAAATAAATAAATGATTACTTTATTCCATATAAGATGAAAAAGATAAAGAAAAGAAAAATAACAAAAGATTCATAATATCGCTTGGTAACAAACAAAATCGAAAAAAAAAGAAGAAGAAGAGTATGTTGGAAGCTGTATTTTATCTTCACACAAAGACTACCGAAGAATTACAAAGGATTATCTGTAGATTACGTGAGGATTTCAAAGATAGAAGCACCTTACTGCGGTTTCCAAAATGAAAGAATAGGGTTATCAAGGGAAAAATATGAGAAAGTTGAAGTTGCCAGGATTCCTTTACTAGATTATGTTCTGACTATAACTTAAACAACGTCAATCATTATTGAAACAAAATGACGGGATGTTCACTAACATTGCAACATTATTTTTCACTATTACACATTCTCAGATTTCCCACGTTAAATATAAGACTGCCATAATATCAATATTTATATTACGTTAAATGTATTTTTATACTGCAAGAACATTACTGTTATTAGGTACAGATAATCACAATATAGTTGTTTGAGTGAAAGTTTTCTGTTATATGAGTAACATTAGGGAGGGTTACACATACGCCGTTAGTGTTTCAGCTAGAATTTCTCAGGGGCAGGGTGCATTCAGGTTAAAGTGAGCGCATTTTTACGTAATAACAAATTACCAGGACACGTAAAATGACCGTATTTATAAATGTTTCATTGACATTTTTTAACATTTCATCCTCAATATTAGACCGATGTCAATAAGTTATACGCCATTGGAAAGATCTCGTTGAGACCTTTAAAACGATGTATAACAACGACATATGTTTCGTTGGTATTTTCGCGAATAAATGGTTTTGAAACATGTGTGATTATTATAGCACAAGGACGCCCTAAAAGTAGGGCAGGGTGCCCTAGAGGTAGGGTAGGGCGCTGCGCCCTTCTAAAACGCTCTAGATGAGACACTATTACACTATCAAGTAAGTATTTTAAGACAGTTCCAGCTTTCTTCAATGTTCAAATAAAAAATTACCATAGAAGAATTAAATTGAATTGTAATACTATTCTTATTGATTGTTTTGTAAAACGATTTTATCAATCTTACAAGAAGCAATTCCTGAGTCAATATACAGATTCAAATCTGAATCCACTGACAACTTCACTATCTCCACGGCGATTTTTCTTTCAGCTTTATCTCTCGTCTTCTATACATTTCCTCAATGCAATTATATCGAACGTGGGCTGAATAATAGCAAGTATCCAAAGAACAGAGAATGTGCCAACAGTCGTAAATTATTCGGTCTCCTTTTCCCCCGTAACAAAAAGCGTGTTCAAGTGGCCATTTTGTTGCCTTCGATTTGTCCCGCGTAATGAAATACGCGCCCTATCTCTGCCAACCGGAATGAAAGGGATATGTCAAAAGAGGGTACACTCAAAAGCAGAAAGCAGAAATACATAGGTCGTCAATAACTGCAGGATCAGCAGAAAGTTCGCTTCTTTTCCAAGAGATTTAGTGTTAGTGCCACATGTAGTGTGATTTTTGGTAAATGGGTTAAGTAATTGATGTTGAGAGATATATGGATAAACAGAGATTTATTAGAGCATCAAAATATGACGAAACTGATTTATTAGAGCATCAAAATATGAACGAAGCTGTTAATAATTTCCTGCAGAAATAAAATTAAAAAAAATGGTAGTAAAATACAAAAACTTGTATAGTCAGTACAGTGAATCTTATGAGATAACCATTGTTCAAATTATTCTTTTTAATGTTTATAATAGTTCCGAAAACTGGTAATTGAGCTATTATTCGTATTTTGCTGAATTAAAACTAAAAATAAATTCTGGACTACTAAGACCTTGAAATTAAAAACATTTGCTGTGGATGAAGTCTCCAGAAGTTTTATTAGAATAAGAGTCAAATACAGTGTTTTTTGTTATTGGATAACGACAAAAAAAAACATAATTTATACAGTAATTATAATTTACATTAGTTTCAATATTTAACATTGCATTCTTTGAGTCAAAAGAATAACAAAAATTCGACGGGCGAACATTGTATTACTTCACAAAGTAAACAAAGTTAAAAATATAAATCAACATTTAAAAAGTCAACTCATCTTATTACGACACTGGTTTAGATCAATATATGAACGGAAAGTTGTCAAATCTCTTCACAAATTTTTCATCTCGTGCTGTATTTTATTTTGGGTTTTCTATGAAGGAGCTTGTTCAGGCCTAAAGGTACGGATTTATCCATGAATTTCAAAGACGCATCAATGCCGGAGGTTATTGGTTATACTTGGTAAACTACAAAATGGCGAATCTCAGCAGTTTCTGCAGTACTCTGTTGGTATTTGGTGTTTGTGGTGAAATCTACAGGAGAATATTGGATGTTTGATGATGTCGAGATAAACTGCAGAAGTTATGAGTTGTGTACGGAGTCGTTTTTGAATTATTTGGAAATGTTCTGGATTATGAGTTAATAAATAAATAAATAAATCCTTTATTGTATTAAATGACCGGTTACCCTCCCTATTACATAGTATAAGTATAAATAGTTAAATATTAAAAATAAACCCATTAAATTATGGAGATTGATCACACATGGCAGGGTTGATAATATATTGAACGATGGAGTTCTCATAAGGACTTAATTGAAGATCATTAGAGTTTTTTGAGCTCTAACAATAGAGCATCTGGAACCGGCTATCGTACGATAACTGGTAATCTGAATGGATAAAATTGTCTGGTTCTGATGACAGATGAAATATTGAATCGAGTTTTACACAATATGTATGAGAAATCTTTAGAATGAAGGAACTTTATGAACATGCTTAGTAGAGATGTTTTGTAGAGATAGGATAATTCCGGAATGTTCAGGAATTATACGATCTCTACAAAACATCTAATAATCTTAATATGAATGGTTTGGTTATTTATACGTTATTATGTTAAGTTATTTTTATTTGGTTATGGCTTTTTATCATGTGATAACTTGTAAAACATGACTGATGATAATAATAAAATTACATCGTAATCACATTTAAGAAGGGTGTGGGTTCGAAATCCCTAAAGAAACGGGAAAATAGTATTCACATAATCAAATAATTACGAAAAAATTCCAATCATTTAACAAAACTCTTTAAAATTGCTCTTTCGAAATAAATATCTCTGTCTTGATATTTAAAAGTTGAATGGAAAACAAATAGACAAGTTAGTGTCAACATAGTATCGAGTCACCAGAAATACATGATTGTGAACAACTTTTAGGAAACAAATAAGTAATGTTAATATACGGGAGCTATATATCGTATATTAAACTTATCCACGAAACATGAGAGCATAATTATTTATCTTCCATCTTGGAGATAAAACATATTGCTCCTGCTTGTAATGTATGGAAATATTTTCTAATTTAATATTTAAATTTGTAATATAAAGAGAGAAATATGGAAATTAACTTACGACTTTAGTATAATATGGATTTTCCCCTGTATACTTTTATATTCAATGTTGTGCCATATATTCTCTATCGTTATAGCTGAGTAATAGTACCAATGTCCAAAAATACTGAAAACCAGGGCTTTATCGACTTTTGACGAGACGTGTAAAGTTTCATAATTTCGAAATGAAAAGCATTTGAAGGTCAAAATCGACTCGAGAAGAAGCTCGCTTTCAGGAACAAAATACATATAGTATCATTTTTAATCATAACTTTATTTATTCTCTTTGGGATAATCTATACAGAAGTTTGACGTTTGATTTACTATTTCACATTATTATTTTAATGAAAAGCAAAAAGTAACTAACGAACAGGCACAAGCATGAATCTGCTGTGTTCTGATGAATGCAGAGAACTCTCAGGGTTTAGAAATACGCCATTATATTTCCTTTTGTAAGCTAACCCTTTGCTTTAAAATTTGGTAACAAGCTCTTTTTTTCTCTGTACCTCGGAAAATCTGTAAAAATACGGTTATGCATGCAAAGCCACTGTAATTTATGAAAGCTATACAGTGCGTATATGCTGCACGTTAATAAGAAAGACTGATTCAAAGCGAGGTTTTCCCAAGGGTCTTTTATATCATTTTCTCCGCAATAGTATTACGCACCGCTTGCCTCTCTTACAGTATTCACTCGGCTTTGTAACTCACTTCAGCAGATTTACTATATAGAAGACTGTCATAGCAGAATTTTTTTCTGAGACGGTGTAATTATACGTTATGTAATAAAGGATGTAATTTATTTAAAGAGAAAGAACTTAGTTATAACTGAGATGATATGCTTTACTTCTTCTCAATTGACACGTATTTTTTTCTCAGTTATGACGTTGGGCGATTCCATTTTCAACATTTAGTTGTCCTGCTCTTTATCTGAAAGTAGGCACATCTTTCTTAAAAACGAAATATACGAAGGAAAAGCAAGTAACATAGCATGAACAAAGCATTCATATCAACAACATTTCATTTAATCAGTTTATGATAACAATTTATTCTGATTACTTTTGAACTCGAAGTACATCTTCAAAATCATTTTTATACATAACTTCAAATTTCTCACGACCCCAATAATTTTCAGAATTCAAGACATTTCATTATACCCCCAGACAGACATCTAACAAATCAAATTCATCATACAGAACCCGAAACACAAATCTACTCTAATGATAGACTGAATCATATCACAATTTCCTGTAACTTCAAATAGAAATTCATCTTGTATAGTACAACTAGCAAGATTACAGACTGCGATATGGCGTTTCACACTATACTGTACCAGCAGACACACAAGAAAGCTGATTAGAGGAAGAAAAGAGAGAGAAAGAAAGAAAGTAGCCCGCGAGTCAAAAACTGCTGATGAAAACGAAAATGTTCCTGATGCTTGTTACGGCGATAGAGAGATGGGCAAAATGATTTTGGGAGATGTAGGTTTGATGGATGTTTTTTGCTATTGATATTTTTGGGATTTAGGTACGAATTGCATTTGATCATACCATGCGCCTTCAGTTACATAACTCTTTAAAGGTTTACCTGCAGATAATGAATTTCCGGTTTTCTGTGATTTTCTTGTACCTTATATTATTATATAATATTTACAAAAGGTTTGACATTTTTTGACCCAACGGATCAAGAAATATTTCTGTTTATATAGTCGATAGATTTTCTACAAGGTAGAACAAATCGACCTGCTTTATTTATACCAAGAAGACTAATATTATGCTATAACATCGGAAAAGTCAATTTAGCTGCAGGTAACCCTTTAAGAAAATATTGAATAAGCTTCATTCTGACTGATGAGGTGTCAAGTACAATATTAAGTTATTCAAAGAAAGCACAAAAAGTACTAATTGAAACTCATTTTTTGTTTAAAGATTAAATTACATTCTTAATTTGTTTTTAGCAGTAACTAACAATCCGATTCATTACGGTACATCAATAATTTTAAGAAAACCTAAAAATTAAGTGTATTCGTATTGAGCTTTTTCTTCACATTTAAATTTCTTCCCAATTCAGGAGTCTACTCTGACTTTTTCATTTTTTTTCTAGAACAAAACAATTTGAAATTTTAGTGATTGCTAAACTAACAATTATGATTCAGAAAATAAAATTGTGAGATCATAAAGTATAGTAGAAATACTAGCGAACGTTTAAAAAAAATAACGAAACAAAAATCTTTCTAGCACCACAAAATGGTGACATTTACTATGGACACCCTAAGCTCTCCAATAAAACAATACACCACCAATAATCCCAGAGAGCTAATTTTTGCGACCACCAGAACAATTGCAGCAAAACCTCGATTGTACTTCCATTGATTCTATTGTCCACTTTGTTCACCAACGATCCTATTACTACAGCTGCTCACCTCTTATAGACTATATACTATAACAGAAATCCCCGTACGTAATAATATATCACCCTTTGCTATAAATAGCGTGAAAAAGAGGGCTATAATAATGGAACTTCTAAGACGTAAAAAATTACGAGACTCTCAACGACAACCGCAGAAAGAGAGAGAGAAAGAGAGGATAGAAAAAGAGAGAAATTGCCTCTTTAAAAGAATAAAAGACGCTGCGCTGTTGGAGACACTGATAGGCGAAAACAGGGTTGCCTGGATGAGTGAACCTGTTTTTAAGTTTTAGAAATATAATTTTTCAAAAGGTATCCATAAAAAGTATAGGATAGCTCATTAATAAGATATGTGAACATTTCTATTAGCTTGTGTGATTACTTTTATAAAAGTTATTCTAGAACAAAATTACCATTGTAGAAAAAGTTTCCCAGGTCTTCAGAGTGTTCTTTGCATGTTTCTCATATGAAATAAAATACTTACTGGTCTTTTCTCTGTTCTCCCTAATTTTAAAATATTCGAATTACAGAAATAGGCCTTGAAATGCAAACAGTATTAAATTAAAACATTCTTTTAACAATTGAATGTAAATCATTTTCGATTTTGGTACTGAAAATTAATGTTCTTTCAGAAATAACTTTTCAGATTATTAGGAAGTATAAAGATCACATTTATTTGTCAATGTATCATCATAGTATGATATATTCAATTTTAGCTGAAGGATATTAAAAACTATTTACTTATTTATATTTTCAAGAAATTTTGTAAAAATAAAGCAGAAAAGATGAAATGTTTGGACGAGTTTATCAGGAAAAACATAATTTTAATAGAAATACCAAAATAATTCCTCTAAGAATCATTCATTTTATCGCCATAAAGTTCCGTAAAGTGTTACAACCCTGTCTGATAGTATACAACATTGATCTGCCAACTACGACTACTACAACTCTGAACAGTTTATACAGGGCAGAGTGCAAATGTACCTCAAGCTGTGATTTGCAACAAAGAGGATTTTCCAACACTTTATATTGTCGTATGGGAGATTTATGCTGCAGAACTGCATTGATTCCACTTTAATCGCATTTCATTTTTATCGGTTATCGGAGTTTTTTGGTCGTAAAAATAACAAGAGTTGTATGGAGTGTAGTAGTAGGGATGAATCTAGCATATGGGTCTGGTTCGAAGTATAGGATGACATTGGGTGTAAAATAGAATTAAGAAGAGATAAATAGGCACGCTAAAAGAACTGCAATGTATTGTGAAATAAGAACTGTCTTTGAGTTCTTTTCATTATTTATTTCTACGCCCCGGGTTTCCAATTTAACAAAATTCATCACCAGGGTCATTGAAAAAATCTTGAAATTCAATTGTTGCGAAACACAACTATATTTTAAAAGAATACGTTAGTGAATCTAACGTATTCTTTTAAGATATAGTTGTGTTTCATAACAGTGATGAATTTTGTTAAATTCGAAACCCGGGTCGGTAGAAATAAATAATGAAAGAAACCCGGCAGTTTTTATTTCACAATAGAATTCAGAACTTTTTTTGAGCTTTGTGTTTCTGAAGTGATTGTATCGAAAATTTGTGAATGGAATATCATTTTTCACTATGATACGAACAAAGTGAATGTATTTTCCAATGATCAGAACTGGTAGATATCAGCATCACCCCCGTCAGTTCACAATATAATTATTCGTAAATCAAATTTTTAACAGTTAATACATAACGGACATTAATATGAAAAATGTGTAAGGAATTTAATATCTTGTAAATTACCGGATTTGTTAGACTGTGGCAAAATAAGGGATCAGATTTTCTGTAAAATGAATATTTCTAAGTTCCAAATTTCAAACGTTATATAAGGCCTATTGATACAGAATTTCACGTGGAGAAATCATTGATCCTACTCTATTTCTGTCAATTTTAAATGCTACAGGAAAAAATAGCATATCGTATAATTATGATTAATTACGAACTGATTCTTAGGAGGATCACCTCAACAGGTCAGATCCAAAATCAGTCTGTGTCTTCGATTTCTAACACAACTTTTTTTCACCCGAGAGTCCGATTCCTGCAGAAAACAAAAATATGAGTAAATCATGTCCAGAAAACTGAAGCCCCAGATTTATTTCTGATACCACAATATATACTGAATGCATGTTATGCAAACATTGTATTTATAACTCAGTGAGTTGTCCCATCTTCAATGAAACGACGACAACCCTCCAATCTATCGATCAGCATTTATTTAGAGCGTGAAACCCCTACCTTCCAAAAAACCTACACACTATCCAGTCAGCACTTTCGTGCCGGACCTCTGCTGGCGACCTCTCAAACCTCCAAAAGAAGTTTCCTTATGTTCCTTATCATACAGATATTATTTTTTATAAGTACCAACACATGGTATATTTAATGAATATGGCTGTTTGCCAGTGTTGGAATTAAAATAGAAAATATACGGATGGTAGGGTTACCACTAACGTCAGTGTTGTAACTATATGTAGAAGGTGGAATTGTTATGTTGTAGGTAGTGTATGAAGAAGTGTATGGTAAATAAGTTTTGTTTCTAATAAGATTTTCAGAGAGATTTTAGAGAATATACCAGAATAATTTGGTGGTTTTCCCTAGATTTTAATTTTTTATGAAGAACAGTAATTATCTAATTTAGTCCTTCTAAGTTAACCCATTTCTTCGACTCCAGAAACCCTCTAAAGAAATTCAGAAAGTTGAAAAAGATATAGTTTGACAATACATTTTTTTCTTACACTGATACCAAATAATACATCAAGAATGGAAAGACTGAAATGAATTAATCATATTTTTAAGATTTTAACATAAGAATGATGATGGAAAATGCTTTAAGGTAGATCAATTTTTTTCTTGTTTCGAGTATTACTCGCAAACGTTCTTCTTCTCGAAATGAGTTTCGCGCTGTCTCCTGGAACCAAATACAAATGTGAGAGTCTTCGGAGCGAAAAATATTAGTTTCAAATTATTATAAAAATACATTTCTAATTTCAAAGAAAAATAGAAAATATTGATTCAAGCTTAGTACTCTCATAATCTCATTAACGATTAAAATAAATAAACAATAGTAAATGAAAGCTCAATGTATTTGGTTATAATAAGAAAATGACAGGACAGTTTCTAATAAAAGAACACCTGATGCCCTTATAAACAAGAAACATTTTGTAGGAGTTCTTAAGATTACAAATGTTATTATACTCATAATTTTTCCGTCTATACACTGTACAGAGACTGGGGTAAGATAAGTTGGCTCGATGTCAATATAATTATTTTAATTCTAGACAGTTTTTTTAAAAGATTAGTAAGGAAGAATTATAATGAGTTTATACAAGTATTGTACTGAAGTAAATAAGCTGGTAAATCAACGAACATTTTGCTTTGAATTTTCAGATAAAAAGAATAGTTTTAACTGAACATCGATCCTATTTCCTTCCCCCCCTTTTTTTCAAAGTTTCAATGATGCATTAAATTTTTGCACGTTCTTAAGTGTAAGGTATTCCTTTAAGTATAACACTGATGTATTAAAGGATGCTTTTCAGACTTTCTGTTTCAGCGATGACATCACATTTATCAGTTTTCATTTATCAGATTATTATTTACTTCTAGGGTATCAATTATAATAATTTGCTTGCGGAAATAGTATTGAACATTGGTGCCTTACAATAATTAGAAACGAGACAATTTTCCTATTTTGTAAAGACTCAGAAATTCGTACAGAGCTAAAACGAGAAAATATTTCTCAGAAATTAATATATTTCAATTAGTGAATTTAATCAAAAGCAATCGCATTTTACTTTTATAAAAATAAAAGATTCAAAACACAACTTCCAGACATGATTTCATGATATTACCTATTGCTACAATGCAAATCTAACAATACAAGGAATAAAAATAGTATTACCAGAACAACAAAACAATAACATTCTGTGAATATCGACTTTTGTAAATCCTAACTTTGAAGAAAAAAGAAAGAACCTTTCTTTTTAAACAAATAACTTTTCAAACAATAACTCTAAACATGCATTACCAAATAGAAAAGTTCTGCATCAGTCTCTTTACTTTTTGTCATGCAAAGTACTTAAAGATTATTATAACTTTCAACTGTTTCTTTTTTCTTTGGAAGTACAGCGCAGATTTAAATAAGCAGATGGTGAAAAATGTAGGCCAAAATATAAAAGTCAAATGGCATTCTGCGATTTGAAAGCTTTTTACATTTTTCTCTCCATTTTTTCTGCACGTTGTTATTATTTCGCAATTTACTTTTTGGATGGGAAAATGGCTTTCATATGAAAAAGTGCGAAATGCTTTTTTTATTAAAAATGATGCATGAAATAGTATGGAGCTTGATGGAAAGTTGAATGAAAGTTGTTGCTTTTCAGGGTTGGGAAAAGTGCAGAATTTTGAATGGTTCTTTTTTTCAGTTTACAAATTTTCTAGAATAACTATATTGATATTGCGAAAATGTCATAAATCGTTGGTTTTCTACTTCAACTGGAGGATTTCCTGTTGAACTGTCGGAAATAAATTGCTAGAACGTTTCATTCTTATAAATGTTAGATGGCTCATCGTGCTGTAAAATATTACAACAGTAATATAATTTTCATTTTAGAATTAGCATTTTAAATGTTTGGTCGACCTATAGTTTTTGAAAAAAGTATATAGATGCAATTCTGACTTTAATCTCGTTAGAAATTTTGAGATATTAAGTTAATAACTTACAATTTATTTACTTGATTATCTGATTAGTTTAAACGTAATTCTTGATGTTTCATAACGATATTTTACAGATCTGAGAGATCTCTGACACAGCGACGTTATAACTGAAAATAGAACTTGAATAACAATATTGATTATATACATTGATATAATTCTCATTCTGACAAGACAATATTAAACAAATAAAATAACCACTTCAAGAAAAAAGGAAGAAATCAGCAAACCATTACAATCTCTACCTTCTTTTCCATCGAAATTAAAATTCTTCTCAAATTCAATTTGGATCGTATCTTGAAAATGTCAAGCAAAAAAGACGAGAGTCTCCCGCCATTCAAAGTACCGTTTTATGATAAGAATTCTATACGTTTGCAATACAAATGTTCCAGAAAAGTCTTTCCGTCTCTTTTTCTTTACATCAGGAATGTTATCTTTTCCGCTGATTTGTATATATATCGGACTATAGAAAAGTATAGAAAGTCCAGAAAAAAAGTTAAAGAGATTGAAATTCTGATGCTGAAGATGATTGATATCTGGTAGTATCGTTATTACTTTTGGGATTTTTTCCTCTCTTTTAAAATTTTCGATGTTTCTTGCCGATTCATTGTATAATAATTAAATATCTTTTAGCACGTGTACTTACAGTAGTACACCATAATTATAATCGTGCGGAGATTAAGTGACATATTCATGTTTAAGATATTTCTTGGGTCTGGCCACTTATACGATATTTTGTGAATCTTTATAAACTATTATTGTACAGTTGATAAAGCCTTTTTATTAATAAATGTGAAACATACTGAAGCTAATTAGTTTGTTTCGTATAAGTGGCTAGACCCAAGAAATATCTTGAAGTAGTACACCATCTTCTTAAAATTATTACGGTATTCCTCTCTGCCATGTTATCATTAGCTATTATTATTAGCTTTTAATTAAAATGATGGTGTATCAAATTCCGTGATTTTTCTTCATATTCTGTTAATTACTGTATATAATTAAAATTATCGATCTCTGCATAAATAATAATTTATGTTGTCGTCTACATATTCATCAGGTATTTACCATTTTGAAGTTATATAGAATCATAATATGTAAAGTACTGATGGATTTAAAGGTAGACTGCGTTTATAACATTTTCTTCACGTATAGATTATAACTATGAACCATTTATGATTCCCTCATTATAAGACATTCTGATTGTATTTTAGCAGCTCTATATACCCTGACTATTTCACTCGACTTACACTCCACGTCTAACCTCGGAGGCAAGTTAAAGGGTTACCTGCAGATAATGAATTTCTCGTTTTCCGTAGTTTTCTTGTACCGTACATTATTAAAAAAATATGTAAAAAAAGTTTGGCATTTCTTTACCCAACGGATCAAAAGATATTGATATTTATAGAAGTTGAAAAAGTTCTCCAAGATAGCACAAATCGAACTTTTTATTTTCGCTAATTTGCGAATGTATGCAAATTTGTCACTGAAAAACACATATCAGGAAATATCTATGAAGAAGTAACAAAACTGACTTGACAACAATGCAAATTAATCATTTTATTCACATAACAGTAGTTGTCTCGATTTCGGCCATTCTTGCTCCGTTACCTTACAGCTTATTTTACGGCATTTTCTAAGGTGAATATCTCCAAAACCGACGATTTTTGGGAGGTAAGAAAAATAATATGAGTTATTTATATCAAGAAGACTAATATTATGTTAGATAATATTATGTTAGTTAGATGCAGGTAACCCTTTAAAGTTGTAGACATTGTCAATAATGCCATTCTTCAATTTTTCTGTGCTTTAAAAGCTGAAAGAATATTGGTTAAACATTTAATTCAATATCCTTCCATTTAATCACTGCACCCCATTATCCAAAATTTCCTATGCCTATATGCCTCATACCATTTCGTGTATATCTAACACAAATGCAAACAATTTATTTCGTTCACACACAAAATACTCCTATGCACAAAACACCCGAAAACATTACCGTAAGGTCTACAGATAATAGAAATCAAGGGACGCTAGCACACTATCATTAGTATATAAATAGCTCTAAATGCAAAGCATTAGATAAATTTATGGCTTTTAAATTACTTGTTTTCACCAATGCGTGGCAGCCGAAATGGTAAGCGAACGCGGCGAGGTGGTCGGCCTAATGGAGATATTAGTGTGAAACGTGAAATAATTGAAAAAAAGTCTGGATGAAAGAAAAATATTCGAAGTGAAAATGTGTTTTGTATTTTTGGGGGATCAGTGGGGAAAATATACGTGTTTTTGTTCATGAAGAAAGTTTTCTCGTTTTGGCACATTCTAAAAATTTTCCTCAAACTAACTTATTTTCTTCAGAGAAATGATCATTTTTTCAAACGAAGAAAAAAATCCTTAATACTTCACTTTAAAAATACAGTTTAATTGCCAAACAAAATCAGTATAATTATGTAAAAGAATATATAGTTATAAATGTACGTCATAATTTTTACGACTTTTCCGAAACTTTTATTTATAAGTATAGCTATAAACTTTGCTAAAAAATGGAAAGTATTGTAGTATGCAACAGAAATCGTCATATCGGAAGTTCGGAACACACTTTATTGTTTAAATCTTGTAAATAAGTACAAGCGTAATATTTTTTTATTAACATATATTTTAACAGTAACTCGGAACTAACTGAAATGAGGAAGATATTTCCTTTAAATATGCATCTCAGAATTTCAAGTAAACGGTATAAATACTTCCATTCCGTATACATAATTTTAGTGCAAATTGAAATGCATTTCTCCTCAGTTTATTAAAAATACCTGATGAATATTTTCATACACTAAGTTAGTCTTATATGCAATTTTCCCTAATCCACAATAAAAACCCGAAAAGCTTAAAAATCCTATTCCTGATTATATTTACTTCCTTTGGTGAAATTATTTTCCTCCATTTTATTTTCCCACAATCAGAAAACTTAATGATCTCATTCAAAAAAATTCCACTTCACTTCAGATTAAAAAGTAACTTTTTTACACCCATTTAATCCTGCTTTTAGTATTTAATCGCGCCATTTAAAATTAATGGCAGTTGCAAAGCAGTGATATTTTTAGAATGAACGCGACTCTATATAGGTTAAAAGATTAATATTTAATTTTGGTCGAGGTTCTCACAAAGAGACGGCGTTTTTGTGAACCTGTAACCGAGACAATTGCGTTAGTTGAAAATAAAACACGAGATTGTGTAGCCATTTTGTGAAATGTTGTCCTGCAATGGCCATGCTGCTGAAATATTAAAACAAAAATCAGCTTTTGTAGTTCAACCTGTTCTTTTATATAGTTACATCGTTTTCTAACACACGTTTTTCACACTGATCCCTTTCCACTATTTTTGATTTCTATTCATAATGTTCACCAATACGTCATCAAAATTATTTTTCATCATAGAAACTAGTAGTTTTGAATAAATAATCT
>JAQIWE010001394.1:0-16047 GCA_034698565.1 Campodea plusiochaeta
GCGATAACCGGTTATTAACCGGTTATTAAATCGGTTAACCGGTTAGTAAAATAAAGCGGTTATGTACACACTAATCTTCGCTGAAATTTTGACAAAGATTTTGTTTCATTTATGGATTTACCAATCGTATCACAACCAAATTTGAAGAAGATTTAAAACCCAAATAAATAAATGAAACTTGAAAGAAGTTTACAATTAAATATTGAAACACTAATAATAAAAACATTGCACAAGCTATTAAAGATAAATTGAACTATAATACGGTATGTAATCAATGCTGTCAACTATGTTGGCATGCTACTTTTGAAACGATGAGTTCAATGAACATAATCTTTACATGGGAAATCAATATTGATTACAGAGTCATCAGATAATACTGCAATACTGTAGAGTACAACATGCATTATGAATAATTCAGAAGTGTTTCTGTCATCTGTTTTGTAGTATTTTTAAAATGAAGATTTCTTTACTGAATAATGTTTTATAATATTTATGGAAATAGGGGGCCTATCCTATGATGCCAGTAAAGTTAATTTAAAAATATTTTGAATACAAATTTTCTTCGTTTATGATTTATAAGCTAAATTTAAATATTAATAATTGCATAGGCCTAATATATTTTATGACAATTATGTTTCAGTAAGTGTAATAAAGTTTTTAAAAGTTACCTTTTTCTATTTTACAAACTTATATTCTGTTATTATAGCCTATAATATAATTATTATGCTTCACTCTCATAAATAAGCTACTGGTATAGTTGATAATTGTTTTATTTACACTCAGCTTGTAAAGGTTCCATTCCTGCTGTTGTTTTTATCAAGGTCACATTTGTGGTTGCTAGTAGAGAATAATAGGTAGTTCTATTATCAGAGTATAGTCATATATTGTTACAGAGGAACTTTTGTTCAATTTAGTCATTTTCAAAATCCACAAAGGATTAATAAATTGAGTTCATGATCTCTAAAAATGTTTTTGTTTAATATTAACCTTTGATTTTTAAATGTTTTATCATTTTAAAGTAATACCACAGTTTAGAACTTCAACCAAGATTTAATAGTAGATTTTTGTTTTAATAAAATATTATAATCACCTAGGCCTAATAAATATTTTCATTATGAAGCTGAAGTTTATTTCATGCCAGTGTAGCAGAAATGTGGAAAAACTGCAGAGTACACCATAACATTTATATCCTGGTCACATTTTCTCAGTACTCCATGTTCAAACATACACCCCTCTCGCAAAGAAAAGGCCCAAATGTACTTAAGAAAATTGACGATTTTGACAGGAAAAAGTTTTCTTTACAATGGTAAACAATTTCAGCGATCCCTTTGTCCACCCCTCTGTTACGGAATTAGAACTGTCAAAATGTGCTAAATACATTTGGGTCTTATGGTTGCATGGGAGGTATACAATACATTAGCTATTGTACTAAATTATATAAATAACCTGTTTATATAATTATAATACTGTACTGGTACCAGTGTGATAGGTCTAAAACATTTCTAATGTAATATTTTTCTTTGTTGTTTCAGGGCTTATGCAATAATGGATTCCTCTCGTGTATCTACTTTTCTAATCTCAATCCTTTTGATTGTTTATGGCAGCTTTAGGTAAGGCAATTGTGAATTTACAAAAAACTAAATTATTAGTTTTATGCATGAATTTACATAGTAGATTAGGCATTTACTAGAATTTCTGAATCAGTCGAGAACCTCAGAAGTTCAAACTATTTTTTGCTAATTTGACGTTTCTGCTTTTTCATAATTCTTGGAGAATGAGTAAAAGTTGTTTTGAAAGAAAATACGGTAGCAGTAGAACCTAAGCTCTATCTCAAAATCTCTTGACTGATTCAGGTTGTTTTGTTTCTCTTTATTTTTCTTTAATAATTTTTGTAGTACCAGTGCTGCATGCTCAAAGAGATTGTACTGTATCTGTATGCGCCTACTGTAAACTTTTTAAATATTTTTTACGCTTAGACCCAAATTATGTACTGGTAGTATAAATTTAATTAGGACACTCTATAGTTTGTTTAGTAAATTATGTACGGTAGTGTTTTGCTTTTAATTTATTGTCACAGATTTTTAGTTGTTGAACATTTAAGACACCTAGATTGTAAAAACTCCTTTGTAACAGATTGTTCAAATCTAAAAATAAATTTGTTGTGTGACACACTGATAATGAAATTTAACCTGTTATCAGTATCTCAGTCAAAAGTGAGTGTACCTTTAGTAATAACTATATAAAGAAGTAATTTCAAAACAAAGATATTGATAATATATTTCCAAGGTCAGTGTACATTCAACTTTACAATACAACAATGAACTTCTATTGTTGTATATTATCCCACTATGACAGGTTAATAGTGACTAATCACCTGTTCCTTTATGACTGTTTCATTTTAAGTATAGTAGACCCTAGCACAATTCTATATTAGAAAAATCAAGGCAGCTTTCATTTACAAAGGATAAAAACATGCACCGGTGATAAGTTCTGATCATTTTAAAATTTCTTTCTAATATATTATGTTGATTTTAAACTTTAACAAATTAGGCTAGGTAAATAAAAAGTATGAAATTAATAATTATACAGTTAGATGTCACCTGGCCGTAATGTACTGTAGAAAAAATAATTATTTATAAGCAAAATAAGAAAAGTTAACTAACAGCTGTTGAATCAGCTGATAATTTTGTTATGTTTATGTGCTACCAGCAATATTATAAATATATATTATACATGTTGGTATATCCTATTACTAATAATTATGTAGATTAATTTGTTGCATAATAATAATATTAAAGGCAAATGCTAACTTATTGCTTATACAGGTATACATAGTAATACTGATGTTGATTACTAATGCTGATCTTCTTCATCAAATCATGTTTTTAATTTTTACTTTTTGCAGTTTCTTCGTAAAATCAATTTTTTTAATTATTCTTCAATAGTTTGTGAATTAGCAGTTCCAGAAATTAAAATTTAACAAAGGTAATAAATGACTGCTAAAAAAATAGTGGCAGCCTAAGGTACTTAAAAGTGCACCTTATTGAGAAATCTATAAATCTGTTTTCTAGAGTAGATCTGAAAAACATTTCAATGAAAGAAATTGAATGTTTGGATTTTATTTTATCATTTTGCATGATAAATGATCACTTTCTCTGACATCATGAAAGGTTATTCTTTATCAATATTTCAAAATACTGTTACTTTTTGAAGATTTTTTCCGAAATTTCGGAGTATAGGCTAAGCCATAAACATTTTCAATTCTTGAATTGCAAGTAAAGCGATTCTCTTGCTTAAACTAATTCCAAGATGTAGACCTGGGGGCGTGGAATGTACATGAAATATAGAGAAAGTACTAAGTAAGTAAAAATACTAATTTCCCTTGGCAAGACACTACAATATTTTGAATTAAATATATATCAAAGATTATGTTAATACCTCAAGAAGATATGACAAATGAAATTTTACCATTGGAAATATCATTAGTCACTTTGAGTGTTAGGGTTGACAAATAAAAGCCAGACTGGTTTAAACCAGAGTGGATTAAACTGGTTTAATCCACTTGAAATGGTCCACTTTTACCGCAATTGGCTAAAATCAATATCAAAATATTATGTAATTAATTCAGCAAAACAATAAAACTGTTAGAAAATATTTTTCCTTTCAAACCTAACACCAAATTATTACCTTCATTGCAAAGTTATCTTCCTGAAAATATTATTTGACAATATTAGGCTATAAGTATTTTTCACCTTAATTTGGAAATAAAATTTCCCAAAAGCAATAAAATTTTGGAAAACTTACACTAAATTGAAAAAGTTCTCAACCGGTCTAAAATCCGGCCGGAGTGGACTTTTTCAATATTATCTGACTTTTTAATAACCATAATCTATCGACGCAATCATGAACCAACGTTTGCCATCTGGTGTCAGTCGGCGAAGTTTGCAGTCCCGCAAAAAAAAGTAATTTAATTGCGGGACTGCTACTTGTTATTTTTGAACAATGTAAAATAGCTTCCAAGAGAAGACAGAGTCGTGATTGTTGAAAAGGAGAGTAGAGATTGTGACGCAGGTGCAGTAGATTTTTACTAGTGCATCTAGTGTCTGTCATTACCAAAAGCAAATGGCACAAGTTAAAATTTTCCCATTTGTCATTATCTTCTTGAGGTATTATCATCGTTGATAATTATGTTCTGTGTCTAAATAAATATCGTATTACCTTGAGAAACAACCCAGTGAAATGATTTTGAACTTCTGAAATCAGATAATAGGGTCATATTATATGATTTTATTGTATTACGTACATTCCATATCCCCAGCTCTCTATCTTGGATTTAATTCCGCTGCTAGGATCGCTTTACACATAATTAGAGAATTGGTGTGTTATTTAAAAAATAACAGGAAGGAAACATCCTGTTTACATAAACTGAAACAAAATATAATTGGTAGCCTATCCCTAAAATCTGTGTAAAAGCTTTGTCGATTGCAACATTTTCGTAATTCCAAACAGCATCAAGAAGACCATGAAAACCACAATTTAATTCCTAATTTTTTTCTCCCTCAGGTCGTTAAACATGGAGCAAGAGGCCCGTGAGCGTGAGAAGGAGCGAGAGAAAGAGAGAGCACAGGGAGTGACAGGCTTAGCCAGTTCATCATCAAGTGGGGGAGAGAGCGGTAAGGCAACACAATGGGAATCACAGAGTGGGGACTATTACGGAGGTGAAAACAATAACAAATCTTTAGTTAGGCTAGGTTGTAAAGTTTTGATTATGGGAATGCAGTTTTGTTTGAAGAAGTTTTTAATCAGAAAAATGTAGCTTTCAATATTACTAATTACAGCTTAAAAGTAATAATTTTTTAGACAAAGAAATTTAACAAATTTTATTCTTCTTTAAGTTGTAGGTCTATGAGTTATTTCCTTATTAAAACTTCAATAAAAAATCAGTTTCAGTTTATCGGTAAATAGATGATGGGCTAGCATGTACTTCATTCAGCTCTTAATGTAGTTTCTTCTTAGTTCAAACTGTGATAAGTATTGTAATTCAATGAAACTTGTATAAAACAACAGGCTAGTGGTAATGGAAATTAATTTAAAATTAAATTTGCTGGAGATCTAACTTTCAATTCATAAATTAGATTACTACTAAGATAGTAAGATAGTATGATACGCTTTTCAGACTATTTTTGAATTATAGTTAGACCTGCTCCTGCTCTCATAAATTTGCATTGAATTTAATATTGCAATTAAATTTGAGAATAAATAATAATTAAACAATGCAGTGATTAAAAATAGAACTCAGTTTTCTATGAGCAGGCTATTAGTCTATCTTGGTTTATTTTACATTACATAATAATAATAACACAAACAAATGACGGAAATTACCTTTAGAAAATATAACCACGAGGTACAGATCAGCTGTTTATCTGTAAAAATTTATTGCTTCTAAACCTTTGCACAAGTTTCATTTCCACGTGCAGTTGTTTATGGTATTTTCCAGATGTGGGATATTATTTGGTTTTATTATTTACATGCGCATGTATTTTACTTTTGTAATTTATTTTTATGACAGGGCACAGAGTTGTATGCTTTTGCTATTTTACCATTTACCATAAGCTCAAAAAATATATTATTACAGAATAATTATAATAATAATAAATATTGATGATAGTAATAGCAAAATAATTAAATAATGAATGTTTTTGTTTTAAATTTTACTTCCTGCTAGGGTTGTCCATAAGTAATCCCCTGTTATCATTATTACGATATTCTGTATAATTTATCGACCAGTTGATCTCCATTATCTTATCAGAAGGCAACAAACTTTAATTGACTTAATGTTTATGTGTAGTGTCAGTGTGTATTGCTGTACCTGATACCTGGACTATTTTTTGAATTATAACGAAAATAATTGCATCTGTCTAAAATAAATTATTTTAAGGGATATATAGTTTAGGGTACCAATAGGCTACAGCACTTTTAATGCAGATAAAAATATTTACTTGTTAGAAATTTCTTCAACTGTTAAATTATCCAGGACAACCCTGGCCTACTGTAAGCAATAACATAAATAATAAAAAAATTATTAGGCCTAGGCGTATTCTAAAAATTAAAATGAATTTATAGTAGGCCTACTGACAATAGTACTAACACAGCAGATATTCAGAAAAAATCTATTTGAGCAATAGGGCTAAATAGTATTGTAAAATTTGTAAAGTAAAAGTAAATTTCTTACAATTATTAGTTTTACAATTAAACTATGGGCCAGAAATGGACTGGGTCACACTGGGTCATTGTGGAGTGAAGCAGCTGATGACCCAGTAAAATTTAATGACCCATCCCAACTCTGCTATTGACTATTGCTATGGCAATTCGTAATGTAAACTGGTAAATTACATTGGTAATTTAGATTCTAAGTTTTGTTTTTGCAAAAGTAGTTCACATAGTGATGCAGATTGTTCTCTTCCGTGTTATTCCTAGCAGTTCAAACCCTGGATACCATGCAAGCCCTCTGTCTGCCTCTAGGTGCATCAATATCACTACTAGTCATGTTCTTTTTCTTCGATTCCATGCAAATGCTATTTGCCATATGCACAGCAAGTAAGTTATTGATAAACATTTCGTCAATATTCAGAGGAATGGCTATTATTCAGAAGTTTGATGATTCCATATATATATATAGGCTAGTTGTATTATAATTTTAAGCAATTAAGAAAACAAGGTAAAGAATCAACTGCCTTTAATGCTTCTAAACATTTTATGAGTAATTCTTTAAGACGAAAAAATATCTGTTGCTCTCCAGTAAACTTTTTCATTTTATGTTTTGTTTAAATATTAGGTTTTATTGTATCATTTTTCACTTTTGCTGAAGTGTAAAGTAGCAGAACACAGTTTTATCACAGATACCGGTACATAGTTACTGTATCCATTTCTTTTATGGATATAGGTTTGGTAATAATAATTAAAAGCTGTTGACTGCGACATATTATCAAGAATTTAATTAAAACTGTTTCAAGCCTATATCTTAACTGTTCTAAATTGAAAGTTTTAGGTACTTCCATTCAGTTTTGTTTGGAAATTAAATTGTCATTTTATAATAGTTGTAACTTGGAAGTTGTGTGTAACTGAAATTTGAATCATCAGCCTAACAGATTTTTCCTTTGTTTTAGCCAATATTGTTACACAAAGAAACTCTAATTTACATTTTTCTAAGGAGTTAGAACTAGATTATATCTTTGTTGTTATTTTTACTTAGGCTACACTTTGAAATTTCTATGAACAGTTTTTTCAATAAAACATTATTTTGTTGAAAGAAATATTTTATTAGATCTATACAAGATCGTAACTTGATCGCATGTTCCAGTTCAAAAATAGATTTCTCAAACATACTTATTTATAACGCAGATTAAAACTACACGTGCCCCACCCACTCAACTGAACTATATATAAATTACGCTCCCTAAAATAAAATATTGATCACTGTGTCACCCTTATAAATATCAGCTTTCACTTTCTTATCAAGATCCCATCAGTGTCAGAGTAAAAGTTGAACGTCATTATCTATTTAAAGCATCACACATTCAATATTCATGAGGTGAAAATGAGAACTGGTTAAAAGCAGGTAGTCAACAACTGGGCTCACTGACATTGTCCTTGCTAATAGTATTGATTAGCACGTGTGAAAGCGTAAATGTTTACAAAGTATCATACAAGGACGCAGGTTTTTAGCATATTTTGCATCAGGAATAGGAATTATAATGCTGTACTAAGTTGGCACGTGAGAATAATGATCATAAAAGTTGTACCATGCTGATACATTGTACCACAGCAGACCCTATTTTGTGTATTATTGAATTTAGTGATTCTAATTTATTGTTAATAGTAGCAGTCTAATACTGTAATTAATAAACTTTCAGCTTGCACAATAAAGTATCATTAAATAGGCTAGATAAGGTCTTATATTTCAAGAAAGTAAATTTCTCCATTTAAAGACTCATTTTCTGAAATTTTTGTGTACTAACTGTACATTAATTTAGCATAATTAATTACAGTATGGTACAATCACTGTTTTCAGTGAATTTAGCGAAATATTTATAAGTTAATTTTTTTATTGAATTATATATAGGCCTAGGCCTATTCCATATTAATTTCACTTTGAAGATTAAGGCGGTAGGCTACTTACTGTTGTTATAACTCAATTGTCAGAAACTACAACGTAATAAGGACTGTGAGTTCTTAGGCTAGTTGTATTACAATTTTAATAAATTAAGAAAGCAACGTAAAGAATCAACTATTTAATGCTTCCAAACCTTTTATGAGATGAAAAAAATATAATAAGGTGATTTTTAAATTTGCATTGTTTGCAGCAATAAAGTAGTAGATGTATTTATGATTATGTTAATTTGATTGTATTATTGATTTCTTTTGTATTTTCAGTAATTGCCACAGTTGCATTGGCTTTCCTTCTTCTCCCAATGTGTCAGTATATCATCAGACCATGCTCAGATGGCACAAAGTAAGTCAACTATTTCATTAATATAATTAAAACTATGGGATATAATGTTTTCTGAATTATAACTAAAATAACTGGAGAAAAAACTCTGAATTTGAGTCTTTGACATCTGAAAAAGTTTAAAAGTGTTGGTTTTTGTCAGAAAAAAATTTGAAATACTGTTCTAAGATGACTAAAACAAAGTTAATGACAGATAGACATAATTGTAAAATTGTTAATTGTTTATTATCATGCTACAGAGGGTGCTTTATATGTTTTCAGAATTTTATGCAAAGTCATTTACGGGCTACAATAAAATTACTAATAATTTGAATGCAACATCAAAGTTCTGTTTCAGTTTTCAGTGATACTGATATTACAAACTTGTGTAGTTTTGAGATGATTTTTTTTTTTTTTTGTTGACACTTCATCAACAAATTTTTATTTACTCATGTGAAAGTTTATCAACAAATAAATATTCTTAATAGCAATAAAGATATGAATGTTGAACTTGCTTTAGTTGATTATAATATTTTGTTAGAGATAAGGGTTTTAGTTATCTATGAGAAACAGGTAGACTAGTGATAAAAATGTAAATTTACTTAAAATGTTTCAAAATATAATTTTATCTGTTTGACTACAAAATTAGGAAATTCTAGTTGGACTTTTCGTTTTTATGGGAAATTTTGTACTGTCTGACTAACTTTTGTCCTATATGGTTTATTTTTATGTCAGTCTACAAGATTATGAAATTGGCATTGTTTTATATACAGTATAATTATATAGGCTAAAGTGAAGTAAGATATGTTATTTCTCTTTTCGAACTTTTTTTTAAGCTGAGATAAGTTACTTCTCAATTTAGGCTGTCTAAAGTTTTCAGCACCTGTGAAAGTTGTTTCTGTAATACTTCATTTAAACACTTAATAAAGGAACTTAATTATGAAATAAGATAGGAGTTTATTATAGGGGACTAATACTATAAGACAAGCAGTAAAAATATTCACTATTCAGATAGTTTACATGTTACAGTAGCAGTAGTACCAATTAATGTATTTAAGTTATATGTATTTCATCTTGTTAATACCCTGTATTTCAATTTTGTTACTGTAAAGAAATAGACAAATTACTCAAGTTAGATAAAAAATGCACAACTTGATATGTAGTAGGCTATATTAAAAAGAATCTGTGAATATGGAAGATTTTGATACAAATAAAATTTATTTTTAAAAGGTGTCATAGTGTAAATTATGAACCTCAACTGCAGTCTTTGTTGTTATACAGTTTTATAGAATTTGTATTTCAACGATAAGTCATAATTATAGGCTCTTAAGCATTACTAAAATAATGAGATCTCTAATTCAATAATTTATATTCCTTTATAGATTTTCATTTGGCATCTGTGGTCGTTTTACTGGTGCTGAACTGATGTCGTTTTCCTTAGCCATTACAATTGTGTGTATATGGGTGCTCACAGGACATTGGTTGCTCATGGATGGTAAGAGAATAATAAAAATTAATGTTTTCTTTAATCTTTTTATTATGTCATTAATGTGTCATGGCACTGATTAAAAAAATAATTAAAATTATCATCACATTTTTTGCTGTAAACTATCTACTAAATATTTTATTTTAAAACTAAATAAAAATTTGGAGAGATATAAGAACAAAAAACTTCATCCTGAATCCAATGATACAAAACACTACATAATTGCTTAAAAAATAGCATTAAAAAGTATTGGATTTAACATGGGATTTCCTATGCTGAAACTCAATTTTCGTTCTGTGCGAAGGAGCTTTAATACCAGTTATCAAAATAGTACAACATACTGAATAAATATGTCTTGCAAGTCAATATATTATTGTTACACCACATAACATATAACATCAGAAATACATCCAATATGGCCACCTGTATTATATTTGCCGTGATTTTCTCCCCCTATAATTTGACCTTCTGTACCTAAGTCAACATTAGAAAATTTCAATCATCTTTTTTTCTTTACCTATACATGATATTTCCAACCCTTTTAAATATTCTATGCTTTTCTATGATGATAGAATACAATATCAATAAGAGGGGAAAAATGAACGCTTTTGTCTGAAGTTATTTCTTTTTTATATCAACTTCTCTATACTAAAGGTAGACACAAAAGTTTTAATTGTGGCCTGGAGATACTTTATCTTTCGCAAATAAAATGATTGAACAATAATTTATTGTATTTCTTCCATCTCATTTCGTTTTTTCAAACAAGAGATTCTTTTTTAACTTGTAACAGCTATAACAGTGTGGATGGTTTTATAAATATAGATACTGATGACCTTTGTTTCACAGATTTTCTTTGTTTAGTGAAAGTTTCGATTTTGATTGGAGAATTTTGATTTATAAGGTATTTGAAACTTTGTGATGAATTAAATGATTATATGGTTGATTGCACCAGTAACTTTCTATTTTCATTAATAGCAATTGCAAATGACTCGCATCATACCGTAGCTTGGACTATTAGTGTGTCATCTAGAGCGTTTTAGAAGGGCGCAGCGCCCTGCCATACCTCTTTTAGGGCGCCCTTCTGCTCTAATAATCACACCATCGTTTCAAAGGCGTTTTGCGAAAATACCAACAAAATATAGTCGTTATATACATTGTTTTAAAGGTCTCGACGAGATCTTTCCAATGGCATGTTAATCGTTTAAATCGGTATACAATTGAGAAAGAAATGTTAAAAAAATGTCAATGATCATTTTACGTGCCCTGGCAATTTGTAATTGGGTAAAAAATGTGACCACTTTAACCAACATACGCCCTGCCCCCGAAAAATTCTAGACGAAACACTATTGACTATCAGCATTTTTCTTTCCAATATGAACTCCCAATTTGCATGGTAGCTGATGCAAAAATAATATGGGGATTTCATGAGTGCAAGTAGGAGTATATATTGAAGTTTAAAAAATTGTTAATCCAAGAAGAATGATCTGAACATAAATTTTATTCTCAAAGGGTACTTATGTCAATGCTGACGATGAGACTTTATTTCAAATTCACAAATTAAAAGAAAACTATTAAAAATCCTAAAACAGTTTCCCATACTTCATAAAATCCTTTACAAGTATAATTATTAGCAGCCGAAGACAATGAAACTTTAATGGAATGCAACACATAATTCAAATTTAAAATTCGCACGAACTTCGTATCCTATTCGTTTGGCACAACTTTGATAATAATTGAATAACTGAAAACCAAAAAAATTCTTTCCTAAACAAATAATTAGTTTATCTTCCACAATATTTTACAAAATATAATTCTCTCAAACGAAACAAAACAAGTTTTCTTCTTTATACATAAAATATCCCTATACCATTCCTCCATGTTAAATTTTCATGTTGTAAAGTATACCTTATATTGTTCCTACAAAAACAGAGCCTTTGATCATCCCAAAGATATTTTCACATACGCAAAGCCCTACTGTTATTGTACTACAAAAAAACTATACATGAAAATCACTTTGTAGCTCACTAACTGTGTTAGCCGAAATCTATATCACAAGAAAGACTTTTTGATGCTTAATTACGAGAGCTTTATATACCTGTAATAATGAAATGCACTTCAGTAAAAATTTATATCTTTATTTTGTGATATAATTTATCCCTTCAAAGAGAGATTGTATTTTGTTATACTTAATTAAAGGCAAAATTTTCATTAACTGGGATAAAAGTTTCCCAAGGATTGTTTGCAGGGACTGATTATAATGTGATATGAAAAAGTAATTTTGGATGAGAATTTAAAATAAATTGCTACTCGAAAAAGAATCGAGATATATTTAGAGAGGTTTACTATATAATTTTAATGTGATTTAAGGTTAAGAGGGCTCTTATCATGAGATTATATTGAATTTACAATGTCAAAAATATTAATACTGTATTAAGTGGAAAAAAATATTCAACAACTTCGATATATCACTGGATTGATTGAGACAAAACTTTGGATCTTTCCACTTTTTTATTTCACTTCTTAATTCTAACCTGATCAAATCTACTACTTATGTGATCAATCAGCTACTTATAGATCATAATAGTACATATAATTTTGAAACAAGTTATTTTCTCAATCTTGATTTTAGACTGAAGGATCCTTAAATAAATATGGGACCATGCTTCCTATGTTTTAGAAATTTTGTGTCATTTCACTTACTTTGTTTCTTACTCTACTTCGAATCTCTAAAGAAAGGAAAATTGTGTAGGAAATCAAGAGACCGACAGATTTTACATAATTATATTAAAATTGTGAAGTATCATTACACGCCAACATACATCAGTACAGTGATTTTCAGGATTATTTGCTGAACATCAGTTCTAATTGAGCACACTTTTCGGTGTACATACAGTAATTCAAATAACTGAATCGGCTCACGTAAGGTAAACTTTAAATATTTGCCAGCATATTTATCTAACGTATATTTATCGCTTTAATTCTCATTTTAAAGTTTCTGTTTCGTGAAAAATGAATCAATACTTCTTGCATTAAAAAAATTAAAGAGAGCTTCTTTATTCATGAAATAAAAGTTTAATGTATCTTTTAAAAATGAAGTTGTTAATTCTAAAGAAGAACTTTCAAATTTTGTGAAGAAAGTTAAGGGTTTTAATTATATTTTCTTTTATTATGTATTGTTATAAAGTAAGCTTTAAAATTAGATTGTGTTAAAATTTACTCGAGGTATAATTATGTTTTACTTTATTTGAGTTCATAAGCTTTCATTAGCTACAAAGTATAGTAAAAGGCAATAGGTTTAAAATGTTAATTATAGCCATACTTTTAAACTCAACAATTTATTATGAAATTTGTATGCCGAATATCGATGACACTTTATGCCTAAAAACTGTAAACTGTCATTTTGTTTAATCCCAAAAATTCTGTTTCATTCAATATTATACTCCATTGTTATTTTATATTTTTATAACTTGAAAATCAGTTTTTGAGAATAAGAAGAGCTGGCGCGGCTAGGCCGGTCATTATATAGTGTTTGAGCCCATGGACAAAAAATATTTTTGTTGACGGATCAGGCACAGGGAAATATTTTTTTCACACGGGTATAGACGGGTATAAAATATGTCCCATACAGGTCTATACGCCAATGAATTTGTTTCATTGCGAGACTAGATACACCGAAAATCAGCCTATACCTTCATGATCAGACACCTCTGATGTGATTATATTTCATATTCATAAGCCACTAGGCTTTTCAAAAATAATTAAAAAATGCTTTTGGATTCTTATAGTAACTAAACTAAACTGCTCGACTAATTTCACAACTGTGAGAGAAATGAAGTTTTCAGTTTTTAAAGATGTATAAACTCGCATGTTCAATGGGCATAAATTTTATTACAAAATTACTGTTGAATATGTATGTTGATGTACACAAATTGATTAAAAAATTTAAATATTTTTGTAAAAAGCAGTAAAACATTCTCTTCAGTTATGGAATACTTTGTAAGAACTACACTTTTGCCATCTATTGGCAATTTTATTAGTTATATTGTAGTTCTGATATTAATATTGGCTAATGATATTTGACGCTACTTATTATAATGAATACGTTGTTCGTGAGTTATGTTTTACATATTAAGTGTACTGAGTTGGGAAATGTTTGGGTTCTCAAGAGTAAATTGTAATTAATTTCATTTTCAAAATTGGTTACACTTTTTTAAGGCCACCCTGTGTACATCATGAAGGGCTATTTTATTTTCTGTGGACAAACCTAACAGATTATCAGAGAAAAGACATATTCAGAATTTGAAATAATACATTTTTTTTAATATATTTCATTCTATTATTAAAAGTTACTCCGAAGGTGCAATAAAAATAAATTTTATTAATATATAAAACTTGCATAATAAACAATAATAACTATTCATAATGTTCACCAATGCGTCATCAAAATTATTTTCCATCATACAAACTAGTAGTTTTGAATAAATAATCTATTAATGGATCTAATTAACATCTGAAAATTGCTAAAGATTTGGTAAAGTAGTTTTCGAGAAATTATTATTTGTATTTCGCTAAATCCCTATCTTATAACATGCTGGGGGATAGATTTGTCCCCCAGCATGTTATAAGACAAGAATTTAGCGTTTTATAAAAATTAATTTCTCAAAACCTACTACACCAAATCGTTAGAAATTTTCAGAAGTTATTTAGGTTCATTAAAACATCATTTATTCAAAATTACAAGTTTCTGTAACCAATAATAAAAAAGTGCGATGTCGATGTCGACTACCCTTTCTGCAAGTGAACATTATCAATACTGATCAAATAAATATAAAAAAATTAAAGTGGATATAACTTCCTATAAAATCCATAACAATGTTTTTTTTAACTAGAGAGATTTTCTTTCTTTAGAGATAATAAAGTGAAATAAAAAGTGAGAAAATAATCATTATCCTTATTTCTATAGCAAAATTAATTTAAATTATGGAAATCATGAGAATAATTACGCACTGATTTTGTTCTTGTTAATAAACCTTTGGAATAATCTTAAAATATAATATTTGCGTTAATAATTAACTCACATTATTGTCATTTTCCTTTTCCATTCCATGATGATTTTTCTTCCACTTTCCAGAGATGTTTTCCATACAAATTGCATTCATTTCGTATCAATTTTAACAACTATTTATTATCAAAAATAATAAAAGTTTTTCCGCCTATTATAATTATGTGTCCTAAGTTATTTTTTCACGATAATTTTATTCGAATTATTGTGCAGATTATTAACTCCTAATTATTACTCTTTTAACAATATTCTTAATGATGTTGAATTTTAAATTTAACTTTCAAATTTCGAGAATGAATGTTATCAAACCTTATACAATTTATCTGCCTAACTTTATAAGAACTTCTGACTCTAAAGATGAAATAAAATTTGCCGCTGTAGAATAATATCAGACTTGTCTCAAAATATAATTACGCAAAGTTAATAAAAATTTGAATTTTATTCACAATGTTTAAAAAGTACGTTTTATTAATCTAAAAGATGTTAAGGAAATACTAATATAAAATAATAGTTTTAAAATCATCATATACCGAAATATTTTTAACAGTTAACCGCCTATTTCGTCACTATAGAAGTAACTATAAAAGATGTCCAGAGAAATTGTGGATTATGTCCAACGAAAATAATTAGCCGATACAAAATAACAAATAAAAAGGGTATAATTATTTTGTAATGTCTATAAAGAATTAAATAATATTAACTGAAAATCTGAGAGATACTTTTCACGGAGAAATACGAAAATGACATGGGCGGAATATGATAAATATAAGGAAAAACTTAGAATTGATTAAAATGATGCGAGACATAACTCTGCTAAAATGAACAAGCTGAATACTTTAATCGTAACACATTATTATCTGGAACTACAAATTCTCAAATTGTTTGTGCTTTTTGAAAACAAGGAGACGTCCTGCAGATTGAAGTGCATTTATATATTATTCAGAAATTATGATATTATTCGAATTATTGAGAATAAATTATGGCGCACAAATATTACTGATGGTAGCACCT
>JAQIWE010001395.1:0-16034 GCA_034698565.1 Campodea plusiochaeta
AAAATCCTACAGTCAAGAGTTCCGTTCCCAAATGGTCATTTCATAAATTCCATTTATCAAGCTACTCGTGGTCATTCAAAAAAACTTTTCAAAAAACGTGTGAATTTCTCGGCTACTCAAAACAGTTTCGCTATTTGTGTGGTACCTCTGTGGAACTCATTAAGTGAAAAGACAGTTCTCGCAGGCTCTGTTGAACAGTTTGAAGTGTGCGTGAATGCAGAACACCAGAACTGATCAGATCATAATCACTGATTCGAAGCTAAAGGAATATCATTCTTATCGCTTGACATAAACTATGGACGATATAAGTCAGATTTTAAATTAAATTATTAGAAGCTTCCAAAGGAATATATATTATAAATGAAATGATTTTAACTGACTACTTTGCATTGGAAAAATAAGCTAAGAACAAGAAAAATTTCGACTCCAGTGGGACTCGAACCCACGCCCTCGGTCTATCCTGATTTACGACATTTTTCTATTTGTCTTCTGTCTCCCAGAAATTCAGCTGATATCTGTTACTAGTGCAATGCAGTAGTTCCATGTCATTCAATCAATATCGTGGTTCAAATCTCCCAGATTATCTAATGTTTTTATACTCAAGAGCCCAGAGTCTCGTACGAGTTCTGGAGATACAAGACAACAAAACATGCATAAAATAATTTCTGGATTTTTTTTTTTGTCTTACATATCAATATATTATACATCCTAACTGGATAATATAATTCCTAATTTTTAATACCCAAAACCCAAGTGTAGCCCAAGAGTCTTGGGAATGCTGAGATACAATAATTATTTATGAAAGGTCTTGATCTTGGAGTATAACCATCATTCTTGGTCTTGAAATTACCCCCCCCCCCATTTAATTTTCAGTTCTTCTATCCTGTGCTGGTCGCTATGATCACGATTCTTTTGGAAGATGTGTGACCAAAGATGATTTCCTCAAATATCACATACAATCACATGAAGTTTTAGAAAAACTAATGGAAGAACAAAGTAAAAAATTAGGAAGGAAAATTTATAAGCAAGTTTATATTGTCGATTGTGAAGGAACAAAGTTTACAGATTGTCTCAGGAAGGATGGTAATTTCTCATTCTTTGATATGGTGGACAAAAACAAAAAAATGGGACACTTAATCTTTAAGGCTCTTTCACCCAGAATGAAAATTGAATTTCAGCATAGGGAATCCAATGTTAAATCCAATACTATTTTATTGCTAATTTTTTTGAAGACATTACGTAGTGTTTGGTATCATTGGATTCAGAATAAATAAGTCTTTTATTCTTATATCTTTCCAAATTTTTAATTAGTATTAAAATAAGATATTTCGTAGATGGGTTACTGCAAAAAATGTGATGACGATTTTAATTATTTTTTAATCATTGGCATGATAGATTAATGACATAATGAAAAAAGAAGAAGAATGTTTTACATGTATAATCCAAAATGATATTTGTTTTTAAGCTCCTGTCAACTGTTAAATTATAATTAGCATTAAAGAAACTGAAATTTTTGTCTCTACAGGCGGCCATTTTGTTTATTAAACGGGGGATTTTTCACAAATATATTTGAATATTATCATAACGAATGAAATCCAAAAGAAAAATAACGATTTGCGACATTACCTGGTAAGTAATACAAATTTCGGCCTCTCTGAATTTTAATTCTTGGTGGAAGGCTCTTAACGAAAAATGAATTTACCAATCCACTACACTTTAATATTTCTATTTCTCAACTTGTGAATTTCATTTATATATTTTTTTTCTAAAGATAGAGAGAGCAAGAAAGTCAGGTTTTTAAATTTTTATATCCTAAAAAATCTCATTTTTTTGAAATAATAGAAACACTTCCTTGTTTTGTCCCTGATCGCCGCAGAGAGCAAAATCTTTGACGCCAAGAGGCGCTTTTCTCGCTGCCAATATTAACTTGGCCCCGAGATTAAAAATGCTTCCATGAGCCAAAAGGAAAACAAAAAAGAAAAGTTGTGTGTTTATCATTCATTGCAGTTTGTTTGTTTTTTCGGTTGTCATCGTATAGGTGTCGAATGCTGAAAGAGATCGATTCACGTTTTTAAAGAGGAATATTGCAGATATAGTTAAAGGGTTACCTGCCGCTAAATTGTATTTTCTGATATTATTATATATTAGTCTTCTTGATATAAATAACTCATATTATTTTTATTTCCTCCGAAAAATCGCCGGTTTTAGAGATATTCAATTTAAAAAAAATGAGATGAAATAAACTGTAAGGTAGCGGAGAGCAAGCGTGGCTGAAAACGAGACAACTAATGTTGAGTGAATAAAATTATTAATTTGCATTATTGTTAAGTCAGTTTGCTACTTCTTCATAGATTTGATCTTATATGTGTTTTTAAGTGACTAATTTGCATATATTCCCAAGGTAGCGAAGATAAGCAGTTCAATTTGTGCTACCTTGTAAAGCCTTTTCAACTTCTATAACTATAAATATCTTTTGATCCGCTGGGTCAAAAAATGTCAAACTGTTTTAAATATTATTTTAATAAAGTACGTACAAGAAAATTGCTGAAAACGAGAAATTCATTATCTGTAGGTAACCCTTTAAAGGGATTTTACTGCCAATCAGAGTGCTTTAATTTTGGGCTTCAAAGTGCATATATCAATATTTTTGATGATATATAATTCCTCATTATTTCTCGAGAAGACACAGAGACGTGGTGAGCGATGTATAATCCGAGAGCGAGATGCACGCGATGTCTCGACGTCTCATAGCGAGAATCAAAAGAATGCCTCTTATTCCAAGTCATTCGACTTTTTTTTAAATCCATAGAATAATTAAAATAAATACATACTAGGTTATTTTTCTAAGGTTATGTTAACAGATAACAATACTAAAGACATATTTTAATTATTAATATAATATTTGAAATTAACAACGCCAGCAAAAACTGTACCATTTATTTCTTTGTGACTCTTATGTGTTAAGTTGAACCAGTATAAATCCGATAAATTCTAAATCAATGTGAATCAGTTGTCTCTAGGTAGTTTTAATTTGAAGCCGAAAGGTAAAAATTCTAATATAGAATTTTATTTGCTACTTTTTGCTCTATTCAGATTATGTCTTAACTTTGCGTAGTATTATAGTTATCTTCGTGTCTTAATACGCACCAATAAAATTAAAAGAGGACAAGTGAGAAATAGAAACACTTACAATTTCAGAAAACTGATGATTTACGCTAAAACAAAATTTAATAAAGCGCTAAATTAGTAAAATTACATTTGAACGGCCGAGCATGTATCTTTCGAAATTTCTACCAAAAAAGTCCTGCTCATCTCCAGAGGCCCGCACTGTCCTTTATACCGGACAACTATAGCTCCAGTGACTTGAAACGGTGAATTAAAACTGTATTTTGTCCAGCGGGAAGCCATCTTTACCAACACACATATCCCGTTTTACTTTCTTTGTTCTCTACTGTACTCGTTTTCCCATAAGACCAATAAGCTGTGTTGGAAAAGATGGCTTCCCGCAGAAAAAAGTACCCCTTTAAGACTGTCCCACAACAATAATATAAATAATTCGTATAGTTTCTATATACTCGCAGTTGGACTTCGTTATTGTACAATTATGTTGAAATTACTGAGATTAATATCGACTGGAGGAAATAATTTCGACTGATTGCCTGCTGTCAACGAATAACAATATGTTGAGTGACATTATTATTACAATGATTGCGTGATTGTACGTGATATATCAACAAAATGTACTGGAAAATTCATATCTCCGAATTTATTAAAGACTTCAATGTTACAAAAGGTGGAAGATTAAAAAAAGTTTCTGGATTGCCTAAAGCATTAAAAATACTACAAATAATTCAGAAAGAATGGAAATTTAATTTTGTTGAAATGCTGTCTTTTTCAATATCTAAAAAAAATGTTTAAATATAGGTTTTCTTATTTATCTCTTTTTTGAAAAATTGTTTGTTGTATTACTAAAAAATAAATGTATCATTACATATAGATAATCTAAGAAATCAATTAAAAATATGGTGTATATAACTGGTGGACAATGAATGTATTTTCAAATCATCTATATTGTGTATGTAATTCATTATTGTCCGTTACATTAATTTATAAAATCCCAAAAAGAGACGGACAACTGTTTAAAGCGTTCAGTTATATAAAACATTTCGTATTTGACAATCGTTTTCAATATTTTTAAAGGAAATTATTTCAAATTAAATACATTATCGTAATTATATATAGATATGTATTTTTTTTTAAATAAATAACAAGGGAAAATCAAAATTACACATGAATTGTTTTTAAGCTTAATAGATATTTTCCTATGTACTAGATATTCTCTAGACTGACATTATTTGAGTGACATTTGAAAGTGGTCTTTTTGGAAGGAGTCATTTGAAAATAATTGTATAGTGTGTTTTGTATAGAACTATTATTACTACTCTATTACAAGAATAAAACTTTGATTCTTTCTTTTAATGTTTGTAACTTTTCTTTGCATATTTTAAAGGTTATTGATTGTTCCCCCCCTGCCCCCCTTTAAACCTGTTTTTTTTTTCAGAGGGAAGCCATCGTTTCCAACACACATATCCCGCATTACTTTCTTTGTTCTCTATTGTACTCGCTTTCCCTAAAGACCGATAAGTTGTGTTGGAAAAGATGGCTTCCCGCAGTAAAAAAAAATACCCCTTTAGGAACTTCTTGTTTACCAGTTTAAAATGTACTATGTACAGATGTTTTACAATTTTATGGATTTAACCACCTTAAATTACTGGATACATTACATGGTTTTCTGTTTCCCCGGTTTATAAAAGAACAAATAACTTATACTATGTGAATAATATTACACAGCTGTAATGAAAGATATCATTTTTTCGTAGAATTGAAATGCATTTACATAATCAATTAAAATGTTATACTTTATCATATCTAAATTGTTTGAGAGCTAACATAATTTTCAACTGACGGACGAAGTGTTAAATAAATGAAAATATTAATTATTTTCTTTTTCTTGTAAGATTAATGAAATCCAAAAATTCAAAATGAGCTTTAATAATAGTTACATAAATGAAAATTTAAAACATCATTTCTTAGATCGCATCAGTACAAAATAAAGTTATTTATTAACAATTAACTGTAAAATTTAATTTTGGACTTTCTATTTTAGACGAGGTATTTGTAGTTCAAAAATTCATAATTATATTCATATTCCTTTATTGACAATCAAACGGGATCTCCGTCCCATTTACATGATTGCAGAGATGAAAAAAAAAAAAAAAAAAAAAAAAAAAAAATGATATAAAAAATTAAAAGAAAAGGAAGAGGTAGAGGAGTAGTAGAGTTAAACGAATGGATTTATGCCTTTGACTATACAAAGTTGCTAAGCTCTCTATACATGACAGACATCAAACCATAGTTATTACGTAATTTTGGTAGTTTAAATGGATAATAATTAATAGAAACAAATCAGTATAATTTTTGTCGATTAATTTTTCCTTCTGTCATTATTCTAGCCGATATAAAAATTTACTTCAATCTACCTATATTTATTCTTCTTGAATATATAGTTTAGGCTCAAAGGTCTTTGATTCATGTTTGTTAAAGGGGTATTTTTTTCCTGTGGGAAGCCATCTTTTCCAGCACAGGTTATCGGTCTCTAGGGAAAGCGAGTACAATAGGGAACAACGAAAGTAAAACGGGATATGTGTGTTGGAAAAGATTGCTTCCCGCTGGGAAAAATACAGGTTTAAATTTGTCAAATTAGCAATTATCATTTTGACAATGCTATTACATATTATATCGAAATATTACCAGTTATAAGTTATACAGTTTTTATTGGTCTTTATTATTCCATTTTGCCAAAATTAACAAAGATAATTTTTCAAAACTTTCTCTAATAACTTATTATTCATGGTTATTTTTTTCGTGTTCCCCACTATTTCTGATACTTCCTGATGGTTGAATCCGTGAATGAGTTTTTGTTGAACCACACGTTCCAGTGTGAAGTTGAAAAGCATTAATTTGTTATGCTCATCTTTCCATACATCCGTTTGAACATCTTACTCAATACAAAACAATATTGGGGAGAATGGGCGACAGCACGAACGGGGTGCAAAAATAAGAAATAGAATTGTTGCTTTCACGTGTGTTTAATATGGTGAAAATTGAGTTTTTTTAATTATAATTAATTTTCATTTACATCATGAAGCTGGATTCGGTTGGGATTTAGAAAGCGATCATTGTGGTTATATATTATTTTGATAGGTATTGTTGTTAAGAGAGGTTAATATAAACTTAATTTAAGTCTATAATTTTTACATTGATTAAAAAAAGTAGTTCACGTGAAACTATGGAACTTTCGATGCTTTAAAATATTAGTTTCATTTTGAATTAAACTCAACCACCGCTAGGAATATATTTATTTTTCATACTAAATTCTATTAAAAAGTAAGAATTCACACAGGACGTTATTACTGTCATTCAAGAGTATTAAGCCTTTATCAGAAATACAATAAAATCTACAAATCCGTGGTTTGTAGAAATATATTTTTTTTTTTTAAATAAAATGTGAAAGCAAGTTGAGCAAAGTTTCTGCGTTTCTGTGTTTTCTAGAATACGTTGTATTCAAATACTATTTAGTAAATTGTTATAATTATAAAAAACATAAACTTGAATCATAAAAAATTGACTTTACAGGTAATAAATAATTCTACAGTGTAGTTTAAGATAAAATTAATTAAAAAATGAATGAAACCTTTCCGATCCGCAATCTCTTACAACACTAAATTTAATTGCCGCTAGGTTCAAAATATTACTAAAAATGTACCGGTACTAGGAAGTTATTTTTGCAAAGTTATGTAAATATAAAGATTTTTCAAACAGAATCAGCAGTGAATCCATTATGGAAGAAAACTTGCAATTTTAAACGTTTTTTATTAGTTAAGATCTAAATGATTAAAATGAACATTTAACAAATTCTAAGACTGACTTATGGTTTTTGTGAATACAAGGTTTTGTATTCATCTATTAATTTTGGTCACACTTTTTTCTTGTAAATAAAAACTGTTGAATAATAGTACTACGTCAGTTTACAAAAAAAGAAAAAAATATTAATAAATAATTATATGAGTTTTATAACAAGTCTTGCAACGAAGTAATCGGAATACTTATAAGTTATAATAAACAAACGCTGATAATGTAAATTGTAACACTGACAAAATGCCGTTATTATTTATAAGCTTAGTTCTTCTAAAATCTTACGGAATCAAACTGGTTATGTCTTCAAACTATTTTGACGGGTAAACCCATTGTTCACCACTTGTTTGGGTGGCTCAAATTGTGAATTTCCTATACAATTCGCAGGCTGGTCAAAGAAAACAAATAAGTCAACAAAGGATTGTCAATAATTGTCGGAATGTGGGTCAATATAAGATTTTGGAAACACTATACCAATAATGAAAGTTTTATAACAGATATTCCCCTAAATTCCTACGCCACTAACCCTAAACCTCCCCTTCTATTGAAATCCTGTGAACGCATGGTCATGCACGACCACGATATGCTCTTAGAATAGAAATATCTTTTGATGACTTAATCTTCACCAGATGAATATTCCAATTCATCTTATTTTGTTGTCTGTATTGTTCTGGACGAAACCCTTTTGTTTGGTTCTATTGTTCTGTCGATAAATAAAGATGTAGGAATTGACTGAGATTGAATTAAATCTGATTTGATTTTGATTTATTTTCGATTCAGTTGTCGAATGTGTTTTGATCTTTGGAGTGTATTTGTAATGAAGGTTTTATTGTGTAAGAAGGAAATTTTAAATTTTATTATTAAAAAAAAGTTTAGTATATTCGCTTGTGAAACTTAATAAAGAAAGACTATGAAATATTAAGATATAAAACGTCATAATTATACCGTAGCCTAATATCGATGATGTTAAACATGTATTTTTTTTAGCGGGAAGCCATCTTTTTCAATACACATATCCCGTTTTACATTATTTGTCCTCTATTGTATTCGTTTTTCCTAGAGACCAATAAGCTGTGTTGGAAAAGATTGCTTCTCACTGAAAAAATTACGCCTTTAACATTTTATTTAAAACTACTACAAATTGTATCAATATCATTTTTATAAAAGAGTATAGAGCCACTAGATTTTCTGATTAATCTTGCATTTTTTATGTACCTTTTTTTAGTTAATTCGAAAATTGTTTGAAAAATATTAATTACAAAAAATCTCATAATATTATACTATAATATATGTTTATTTCACTTATAAAAATAACTGTGAGAGTTAAATAAAAGTTGATATTAATCAAAATAGTGATTCTATAGTCGCCAATTCCTGATTGTGTTTTGATGTCTATATTTTGACGTATACTATACATCCATATCGAAAATGTATTATTATAGTCAAATCATTACTAGAACACTAAATCAAGACTCGAGTAGTCTAGTGACTTTGAATCTTGACCAGTAGAATTCATTGGTCAATTTGACCAGAGGACAAAATTAATATTCGTAATTTCAGAGATAAAAGTCGTAAAATTGCTTGCTTGCTTGGTACCGCTGGAAAGAGCTTGAAAAGCCGTATAAAACAAGTACAAAAACGTCTATATTAGTGTATACGATGTTTTTGATGAAATAGATCGCAAAACTACATTGCTTTTTAATGACCAGTAAAAAAACAGTTTGACCAGTAAGTTCAATTCAGCACTGATCAACTTGACTAGTGACAGAAAAAATGAAATTCTACCCATGTATTGAATGCCATTTCGTAACCAACTTAACAATAAGATCACAGAATCCTATCAATTCCCACCAAATTAAACCTATTCATAACACCAAAATTCCTCTCAATTCCAAATTCACTGTCTGAACTAAATTCCATTTTGCAAAAACACTGCAGTGATTGAAAACGCACCGAAGCTGAACACAAACTCATCTTGACCTCGCCTCTACGCTGTGTGTGCTTCTATATTCTGGTACGTTTGCCTTAGACAATGGAAGAAAGAAATTGGAGAAAGACAGCCAAGAAGACTTCCATTTTCTCCCTCAGTCTCTTGAAAGAGGAGGAGAGTGTTCTTCCTAAGATTGAAGTAATTACTCACAATATGTGGGCACAAATATCAGAAAGGTAGATAATGCTTAAAGTGGTATTTCAGTTTTTAAGGTATATAGAAGTATTCAGTATATTCCTGTAAATGATTGTGTTTCAGTATTCACTGTAATATGTATTATTGTTCTATTTCAATAAATACTAATTTGAACGTTTTTGATATACATGTTTTTTTAGCTCTCAGGTGTATATCTACACTGCTGATGTTTGTAACTTTAATAAATAAGGTTTCAAATAAGGACTCAGCAATTAAATAGTTCTACTTGGGTACCACTTATTGAAACGCAATATTTCGTCAGGACGTTTCGCTTTCAACTGTACACAAAAACTATTCGTTTTTATGTACAGTTGAAAAAGCCGTTTCATTAATAAAGGCGAAACGTCCTGAAGAAATATTGCGTTTCAATGAGTGGTTAAACCCAAGCAGAACTATTTAATAGAAGAAAGTGACACTTAGCCTCCGTCGTGACGTGTCAGCAAGCTTATAATGATATTTTCTAATCATTTTCATTTATATTTAAAAGTAAAATCTGAAGTTGCATCTCCCCGTTGAAAAAAATACAGGTTTAATGTTATAAAAATAATGGTAGGCTATATGAATCTTATTTTGTTTGAGTTTCCAGAAATCTTTCTCATCATGGAATTTCCTTCTAGATCCCATTATCCGTGGCGCTTCTAATGATAGCGTCTCCACCCAATTGTATTTGACGTACTTTATTTTCAGATTCCATTTAGACTTTTTTTTTTCTCTTCTCAAAAATTTCATGTTTGTTCAATGATTTGGCCAATTGGAGAAAAGGAGACTGAACATTGATTTTCTACACATGTTATTTGTACTGGGTTATACATGGGAGTGCATTCAAAACGGTGTTAGCGTATATTTATATCAGAATGGTTTTTAACATATTTATCAACATTCACATAAGGTATTTAAATTATACGATAGGTATACATAATATCTTCACAAGTCTTCTATGCCGAACTAATGTGCAGTTTTGTGCCGTTATAGCACTCCAAAACATTTCTAGAGCTAGACTTCTGTGTTCTGTTGGTTTCAGTAACGAAGTTCAAGCTGTTTATCTAAAGTAACATAAACCAATAATAAATTATTACAAATTGTTATTAATACTACTTGCAGGTGCATATAAGAATACAATAATTATTATTGTCAGAAAAATTAACTTAATTACTATTACTACATAATATTTAATTTCAATAACCTGGTATCATTTAACACTATTTACTATAATAATAATATTTCCAAATGCTCTATTGCTGGCTAATAGCAAAGTAAACGTACTTATACTGCTTTTAACCGTTTGTGTTTGAATTTGAGCGCTATTTTACTGTTTCACCTGAGTACCTGAAGTTGACAGTATTGTAATTTAATAATGAATATTTTACTAAATAATTTAACTTAAGTTCTGTAAGCAGTTTAATAAAAATATTTCCAAAACAAGTAATGTTCCTACGATATCGTTATATCGTATCGACAGCCAAATATCGATATCGACATTTCAAATATCGTTATAGAAAAGTCAAATATCGTATCGAATATCGGGACGATATATCGATATCGTCGATATTTCTATCGTACCGGAAGGAGCCCTATAGTTCCTACGATATCGATATGTCGTATCGACAGTCAAATATCGTTATCGAAAAGTCAAATATCGTATCGAATATCGAGACGATATATCGATATCGACGATATTTCTATCGTATCGGAAGGAACTGTGAGAGCTATACGCCTAAACGTTTAATAATACGAGGAAAAAAAAAACGATTACAGAGATTTACTTGTAAAGATATGAGTAAAGGCGTCGACTGATTTTAAAAACATACTAATTCGTACATTAACATTAAAATAATAAAGATTTTATATAATACAAGTTGGGCAATATATATTATTATGTAATAATAAATAAAAACAATAATTTTCTCATTGCTAATTCTGTTATGTTAAACACTAATAACGTTCATTATACAATAATAATAATTTATATTGCATCTGTGCAGTAATGGCTTCCTTTTTTCCATGACCTAAAATTGAATACTTGGAATTATGGTGCAAAATTCCGCCGATAACCTTTTTATACTTTACAATAGAATTATACTAAAAATGACATGTGATGTAGTTTATTGCAGAACCTCAGTGACGGTCTTTGGTTTGATGTGCTGCAGTTTCAATACGCAGTTTAGCTTTAGTGATAGGCAGTTATGTTGATGAAAGTTCAGAATTTTAAGTCACCTGAGTTTGTGATCAAAATTGTGGAATTGGTAGGAAAATATAATCAGTGGTGTATACATGTATATGAACTTGTAACTGGAAATTCTATTCAATGAGTTTAGGTTATTTGTTTCTTGTTTTTTACACGATCCTGTTGACAATTTTATTTTAGAGAAAAAAAAACAAATCATATCGTGATGTCATGAACACAGAATCGAGGGGTTGCACACTACCGAAAAAAGTGTACACCGCACGGGTAATGCGGGTGTACTGTGCTTTTGAAAATTTTAGTTCGGCAGCATTGTACTGCGGGGTACTGTGGGTGTACTGCGGGTGTACATGCGGGGTACTGCAGACATAGATGTACACCGTACTGCGGAAGTGCGCAACCCCTCGCACAGAATAGTAGAAAAATAATGGAATCTCGGAGTAAAATTTGATATCTTCTAGATTTCCAGTGGTGTTTGAACCCTTAGACCCCACACGTCTTTATTATAAGTTAAGGTAATACAGTATGTAATAAAAATAATAGGTTTCTAAAAAAAAAAAACTCAATCAGGCATTTCTGATATTTGCGATAATCTGACATTCACAACTGAACAAACATTGTAATTTTTTTTTTTTTTTTTTTTCAGAAATCAGCAATGCTGATATTCAGAAAAAAGGAACCTCTAATTTTTTTTTACCAGATGACAGTTCATAAAAAAAAAGTATATTCTATTTGTATTTCCCCAGCGTTGAAAATAGCTATTCTGGAATACAGTACATAATGTAATAGGCGTTATGTAGATATATATATAGTAATTATGTAGCTGTTATATTATTGTAACTGTACAGAATTTTATTCAAAAAGTCAACAAATAAACTCTTTTTTCGTATTCTCTAAAGTGTCCAAGTGATTTTTACATCTATTTATAATTACCTTTTGAACTAATCAATTTACAATAAAACTAAAACTGGTGAGAAAACTTTCATATTTTTATATTAATATGTTCTACTTTCAGATTCTGTGTGTAACATGTTACTATCTATCAGTGCAAATATTCAGTGGTGAATCTATTCCAATTCGAATGAGTATTTATGATGAAATGTTTATTATTATCACTCCTATTATTTACTTCTTCAACTGTTTGGTGGCACTAGCATCGCTTGCCCTGGATGATATATCAGTAACTAAAACTGCGATGGTAAGGTCATAAACGACATACGTACGAAATTTAAAGGGTTACCTGAAGCTAAATTGACTTTTCTGATATTATAACATAATATCAGTCTTCTTGATATAAATAACCCATATTATTTTTCTTAACTCCCAAAAATCACCGGTTGTGGAGAAAATGAAAGGAAATAAGCTGTAAGGTAGCGGAGCAAGCGTGGCCCATCACAAGGCAACTGCTGTTATATGAATAAAATGATTAATTTAGATTATTTTTAAGTCGGTTTTGCTACTACTTAATAGATACGTGCTTTTCAGCGAATAATTTGCATATTTTCGCAAGGCAGCGAAATTAAGCAGATCTATTTGGGCTACCTTTTGGAAAATCTATCGACTATATAAACAGAAATATCTCTTGATCCGTTGGGGGAAAAAATGTCAAACTTTTTGTAAAAATTCTTTAATAATATAAGGTGCAAAAAAATCACAGAAAACCGGAAATTGATTATCTGCAAGTAACCCTTTAATGACATAAATAATAATATTTTATTATGAATTATTATTTGTTATAATATATTTAAGTTGAGTATAGTGTTGCAATAGACAGAATAAATTATAAACCTTGAGTGTTATATTTCTATAGTACTTACAGAATGTAAAATGGGAAAACGATTCCCTACAAACCATATTGGATAAACAGTAAATTGTTCGTTAATTTTCTGTAGAAATTCCTTGTATTATCATGAATTTTCAAAAAGTTTTATAATTACGAAATCTAAAATTCGCTAATAGTATAACTTGTGTTTCTGATATTTTTTACTTAGTTTCTTTATAATAGTGAACAACTGAAAAATTGATGTAGAATTTAGTTGAAATTATGTTTCCCTGGTGATAATGTACGTTTTAATTTTGTAATTAAATCGACATAAAAGAAGTTCAGTGAAAAATGAAATAGACTCGATTAGTTATCTCCCTGATTTTAAATTTTAATTAAAAAAAGAAGCTACAAAATCGGACAAATATAGTGCGCAATAGCAGTTCACGCGTAATGCAAAGGTCGTGGGTTCGATTCCTACTCGAGGCGATTTTTTTCTTGTGCTTAATTTATTTATTCTAATGTAAAGTAAGTCGGTTTAATTTATTTATATCAATATTTCTTTGCATTCTCTAATTATTATTTAAACTACAAAATGTTTCTTTCCTTCCTCAGTACTTCATCCCACTGCCACTAGGTTCGCTGATGCATCTGACATCTGCTATCCTAATTATAATACCACTAACGGAACACTACAGTACTGCAGGTGGTCTGATCACAAAGGATAACGCAATCATTACCGACTCCCAGTGGCAGGATTCTCAACTAGAATTCCAACAAGTGATATCTTTAGGAGTTGCCACCATCTTGAATGGATTTGTTTATCTTGGAGATACTGGAATAATTGTTTATAAAATATTTAGTCGTGCTGGAGAAAATTCATATAAGAAATTTCCAATTAACCATAAATTGGTGCTGAATGGTGATAAAATTCTGACGTGACTAAAATAATATTTAATTCGTCAATTGCGCGAAAAGCGATCCTGGTGGTTGAGCTACATCTAAGATGGAGAATATGGGGTATAGAATGTACATGAAATATAGGAAAAATCACTTTGTAAATAAAAAGACACCATAATGCTACAAAATTTTGACCATAATGCTACAAAATTTTGAATGAAATATGTTCTATAGCTAAATATCTTATTAACTTGAAAAAATAAACCCAGGGAAATAATTCTGGACTTCAGAAATCGGAAAATAAGTGTTATTTCCTATATTTCACATACATTCTATACTCCATATCCTCCATCTTGGATGTAGTTCAACCACCAGGATCGCTTTTGTTGCAACTGGCGAATTATTTTAATGGCTGGAAAGTACGCATTAACGTATAAAATATCACAATTTGAATATAAATATAATGCAAAGTTGTAACAGTAAGTCCTGTCTATATATCGACATAATATTCTCCCTCATAATCATTTTTCGCATGTAATGTCAATTCGGTATTTCATAATAATGCGGCAATTATGCTTCAAAAAAAAATTGTCTGCTCCTTTACTTAATATTTTTACTTTGTTTTATTGTTTTTCATGTAAACTAACAATGTCATCATCATAAGTATAATATACGCTGTAAACAACGAGTATAATACGGTGGGGGAAATTCTGATTATGTAAGACAAGATAACGCGAAAATGGAGCAAAGATGGTAAAATTAATGTTGGGCTATCTACAGGGAGTCATTGAGAAATTGTCTCAACAGAATGTAAAATAACAAATAAAAAGCGATTGCATATTTATTAAATAAGTCAGTTCTTATATCGAACTTAGAACAATATTAAAGGGTAACCTGCAGCTAAATGGACTTTTCTGATATTATAACATAATAATTGTCTTCTTGATATAATAACTCATATTATTTTTCCTACCTCCCAAAAATCGCCGCTGTTTTGGAGATATTCACCTTTAAAAATGCAAGAAAATAAGCAGTAAGGTAGCGGAGCAAGCGTGGCCCAAAACAAGACAACTGCTGATATATGCATACAATGATTAATTTCCATTTTTGTTAAGTCAGTTTTGTTACTTCTTCATAGATATGCTCCGATATGTGTTTTTCAGTGACTAATTTGCATATATTCGCAAGGTAGCGAAGATAAGCAGTTCGATTTGTGCTACCTTGTAGAACATTTTAAACTTCTATAAATAGAAATATTATTTGATCCGTTGGGTCAAAAAATGTCAAACTTTTTAAAGTATTTTTTTAATAATGTAAGGTACAAGAAAACTACAGAAAACGAAAAATTCATTATTTGGAGGTAACTCTTTATAATCTTATATCCTTAAATTATGCTGTATACATATATGGAGTAAATCATAATTTATTATATTATGAAACAATAACATCATAATGATGTATTAGTCGTAATATTCTATTACCATCAACCTTCTAATATTGTGGAAATTATAATTGTAAATGTTGTTATTAATAATAAAGACGCCATTTCTGTTATACCAGTAAGTGTTGTGTTCATTATTCTGTTGTTAGTTATAGTAACGTAACGAAGGAGTTACTAAGGAAGAGTTATTTGTTTGTTATCAAAGTATGGGTTTCAAAATCAGAACTGAGAATTTAAGAACTGCAGAGTTTGCCTTTAAAATATTGGAACTGGTAAGTAAATAATATGCTGAAACTTTTAAAATTATAATTTTTGAAACACACAGAATGTTATATTAGTTTATTACTTTCTAAATAATTCTAATTTTAATGCACAATTTCAATATTATAACGGATCCCGTTATTAAAAAAATGATAACCCATAGGCGGCACTACAGGGTGGGCAGAGGGGGCAACTCCCCACCCATTAAATTTCGAAAAAGGAGAAAAAGTTAAAGAAATTCAGAAAAATATATCTAAAACAATAAAAAGTGAAAAATGAGGCCAAAATTTTGCAAAATATCAGAAAAAATGGTTTAAAATAGGGAGTT
>JAQIWE010001396.1:0-16030 GCA_034698565.1 Campodea plusiochaeta
AATCCCGAAATCCCGGGATTTTGAGGACGTCAATCCCGGGATTTCGGGATCAGTATTTTCTCCGGGATCCCGGGATTGCAAGCTCTAGTTATTGCCTCATTGCCAAAGGTGTACAAACCCTGCCCTCTATTTTTAACTTTGAAAGAAGGGTTTGGAAATTCAATGTGTTCGATTTTTAATAAATTTATTCAGTTATTAGGCTACTCAAAAAGAATTAGAAAACTGGAAAAATATCTGAAATCTTTTATGATTTACGACAACGAAGTTTCGCGATCCGACTTCGTTCTCGGAAAATTTTAGTCTAGCTGTCTGTGGGGACCTATTCTGCTACCTCGGTTCGGAATTTGTCTTGGAATGGAAACGGAAAACCAAACGGAAATTTTGTCTACCGAACGAAAAACCAAATTTGTCTTGGGTGCTTTTGGGAATCGGCTTATTCGCTAGCCGAGGCCAAAAGCGCCCAAGACAAATTCCGAACCGAGGCAGCAGAATAGGTCCCAGCACAGAGACTAGCCTATCTCGGAATAGAGAAACTTTCTACGACGGTAATTCTTCATAACCCCCTGGAAAACTTAAAGAGGTCATGTCCCTGGCAATGGGTTATGCACTATTCCTGAACTACTGAACTAGGTTTGACTGAATTAGGCTAGCCCTTACTGTCGAGGGCAAAAACTTTAAATTCTCATGGGGAAATGGAGAAAAATTGCTCTAAAAATATTAATCATTCAGAAATTTACAAAATACTTTTATTAGGCTAAATGAAAGTTCAGGTGTTTTGACAATATTTGGAGCCACTAAAGAAAATTCAAAAAGATTCGTTCACATAGTAGGCTAATTGACCTGTAAAGTCATCAAGTCAGAGCACAGTGTTGCCAAACTTCTTGTTTGTACTGAATTAATACCGTAATTTACTTAAGCTTATGCTTAGAAGTTACTGAAATAATCACTGTTCATGAAAATACAAAAACTAAAAGAAAATTGATTCACAATTCTAAACATAAGAAAATAAATCAATTGATGAAATTTATTATTTTTTAAGATGTTGCAACATTGCATTTTGAAAAACAGTGACTTTGGTAACGTTGTAGTTAAATTGTGAATCAGATCATAAGAATAGTAAAAAAAATTATCACTTCAGATTTATGAAAAAAAAAACATCTGAAGTTTCCATTTCAAGGGGTAGGCCTATTTGTTGAATTTTCACAAAATTACTTGAATTATCACATTTTTTCTTCTTTTCTCCGTTTCACATGAATTATACCTACTCCACTCTTGATTTTTGAGAACTCGCTGCTTTGTGAGTATTTGACACAACTTGATTGATGAATATGGCATTGGCATTAAAATTTTCTAAATAAAAAAATATATTTCGAGAAATTTTTAGAAAATGGTTGGAAAGTAAAGTATCTTCCAAGATTCAAGAGTGGAATATTTATATTACCGGTATATAATTCATCTGAAATGGACTAGGCCTATATATAAGGATTACACATTTTCACACTATTTTGCCCTTCACAGTAAAGGTTAATTCTGACTGTTTGATGGAGATGAGAACAGGAGTAACGAAATAGAAAGAGACCATAGGCCTATGATGTTCCTTTTTTTTTAAATCACAAATGTCCAGTCTTGGATAGGTCAGTCTCCTGAATCAGAGAGTGGTGAGGTAAGGTTAGGTTATGGTAAGTCATGCTAAGGGGATCCAGATATCGCTACTACAGTAGATCTACTGATTTTAAATGAGTGGGACTAGCCTAACTGATTAGGCTGTTTTCCTAACTTATGTCCACACTCCACAGACGAATGATAGTTTATAAATCCTCTGACAGTCTGTGTACGGCAGGTTTGTGCCTAATAACTGGACGGAACTTTTCAGCATATTTTTTAAACACTTGTACTGTAGTTTACCAGTTTAAAAGGACAAGACCAAAACAAGTTGGTTCATCCTCCCGATTCAGCCTAGGCCTACTCGTCTTTCATGAGTGGGCGTGTCATTTATGTAATTATTTCATATTTCTTAAAATGTAAATGCAAACAACTAGGTCTAATTGAAACTTACTTCCTCCATAGTCGAAACAGTTTGCCTGCATTGTGGCATTTTACTGACAAACGTCGAAGTTGTCGGGGAGTTAAAATCCTCTCTTGTTTCATCGATGTATTCACTTATTCCGATTAACCCCGGCATTTTGACCGATTTGTTATGACCCTGCACCATTCAAAAACACTTCGAAACTCTACTTGAACATGTTACACATTCCTAAATGCATATTTGGTTAATTATCACCGCACAAAACTCACTCGCACACGTAAAACACTGGACATCACTCATTATCACTAACTTTTCCCACAATGCTTTGTTATTTTGTTTACCACAGGAAAATGCCGTCAGATGGCAGCTGCGTTCACCGAAGATTCCTCCCATTCCCTCCCTCTGGTGTTACATTTTCATTCTGGCGGGTATTTTGACGGCGTTAGATGCACGCAGCCACAATAAAACTACTTTTGTTTTAATACGTAGGCTATTTTAAACTGTAAATAAAAAAAAAAACACAGCATCCTAGGCCTAACATTAATTTTATAATTATGAAGATAGTTGGTCGTAGCCTAAAAACTCTTAGAATTTAAATGGTGGGGAAAAAATTGCTTTAACTGCCACAAAAAAATGGATAAGCCTATTATAGGCTATTAACAATACCAAATTTCTCAATAAAAATTATTTTCAATAGAATAACATTTAGCAATTTTTGGAAATAACCTTTTAATATTTTTATTCACAAACCAGTTATTTTAAATTTGCTATCTTAGGCCTAAAACCGAGCGAGCCAAGTATTTTTCAAATTGTCATTAGGCTTGACCTATTTTCTTCGTTCAAAAATTATTAAATTTTAAAATGGCTTTCAACTTTTTTCTGTATATCTTTTAATTTTTTTAGAATTCTTTCAATAAAATTTTGTAAACCTTCATTTTCATAGGCTAAGGAATAAAAATAAATCAACTCAAAAATGTTTTATTGGCGAACGTACACAAAATATGAATTGGTAATATTGCTGAAGCATTTCAAGTTCAGTCACTACAGAAATCCGAATGGAATGAAAATAAAAGTTCGATGAACTGTTCTAATAACGGCGTCCGCCACCGTAACTACTGCCACCTCCGTAACGACTTCCACCGCCGCCGTATGAAGATCCGCCACGACTGCCTCCGCGGCTTCCACCACGACTACCTCCGAATCCACGACCACGGCCGCCGCCTCGTCCTCCTCTACGGTCACCATACTCGCTCATTGCGTCAGGCTGGAAAATTTTGAATAAAGGCGAACTTTTGTACATGTCCGGCAGAATAATAAATCGAATTTTCGAGCCACGAATATACACATTATCCAAATTACCAGTCTTGCCCTGGCGATAAGTAACAGCCACATTGTTGAACTGAATGTTCATGTTATCCTCAGCGATCACGAGCTTTCCGCGGTAAATCTCACCATTTATTGTTTCCACAGTAATAATGTGTCCTTCAGCTTCGTGAAGTAGCTTAATGGGTACACCAATTGTTGTAGTTTCCGGTTCAGCCATCTTCAAACCTCGTTCACTGAAATTACAATTAAGTTCACTGAATTACTGCAGCGATCACTCAACAGTCAACACCGTCAACTTCACAATCCAAAATGCCGGAAAATGAAAAAGAAAGCAATGTTGCCAAGCCAATTTTCATTTTCCGAAAGTTCTGTTTTCGAAAAAGATTTCATTCCGTAATATTGTTTAAATTTCTTTATTATTTTTTGTAGGCCATACAGATCAAGATATTTAATAAATTAAATTAATTAATTAGTTTTGATTACTGATTTGAAATGAGTGAGACTGTGCAGCTGTGAGAGAGTGCGGGATTTTAAAATGTAAATTTTTAATCAACGCCATTGAATATTATTGACTTCAATAATAATTAGTATAAGCTAAACGTTAGTCAAAATGGTTTCACGAATAATAATATTAGACACATAGCAATGTGAAATTCTCGGAAATTTTGTATTGCTATTTTATTTAATACCAAGTCATCTTATATGTTTATTGTTTTAAATAGACGCTTATATGTCACTGAAAATAAATTGCTCACTTTCTGATAATAGACCTGTAAATAATTTATTCAGGATAAAAAAAAATATGGGATGAGGACACCCCAGTGTTTTTTTTAGTCTATACCAACAGTGGGTCCAATCATTGGAAAAATAATTTTGCATTGGTATTATTGGTGACGTATTGGGAAATCATTATTTTCCCATGCTTGTCATTGGTTGCCTTGGTTATAGTGGGTTTCATTTCCCATGCAGTATGTTAGGAGTTATTGGTTTGCAATGGGACCAACAAAACACATTCCCAATGAATATTCCCATCACTTATGGGAATGCATTGGTTTGTCAAGACTTTTTTTTATGTCATTCAAAACATTCAATTACATAATAAAATTAATTTCATGATCATTACTGTTATAATTAGAATAATTTCAAATATGTAAATTGTTCATTTTTAAATTTATCTTATGTTGTCACAAGTATTATTAATACATATTAAGAAAGTGTGACTATATACTTATTCAATATTGATAAAATAACACATTTATATTTTTATTGAACTCATTATTATACGAAGGAACAACATTAAAGAAAGCAAGAAAAGGACTGTTAATAATATACTTTTATTCATTTGTTTCATAAAAATGTAATCTGCTTACAAACAATATTCACTAGTTTTTGTGCTTAAACTTGAAACAGTGGCTTAAACTTAAAAAATATCCTTCACATAGTACAAAATAATAGAACAACAGCTTATTAAAGCACACTTTAGTTTATACAGAACAGATATTAATGAAAACATAGCAGTTACATTTAAATGCACTACAAAAAACAGTTTTTTATATACAATATAGGACTTTGTACAAATTTTTGTTCTCTTTAAATGCAAGCATAATTATTAAGATAAATTGAACAAATTACCGAGAAATAAGGCAAATATTGTATAAGTAATAATAAATTAGTTATGAATAATAAAATAACAAACTAATTATGTTCCAATAAATTAGGAAAACTACATACATAAGTACATTCTCCAATCTCTATTTTCACTATTTTAGATGAAACATCACTTGCTTTAACAATAACAAAATTATCCTCTAAATTTACACATCTTATGTGATTAATTAAAATATCATCTATTTCCAAATTTCTAATAACAGTGAAAGGATTGCAAATAAAATAACAATTCTCAGTACCTAAGTTGTTTTGAACAATGCATATTTCTTTAATTTGATAATAATTTCCATTTGCTACCTCTATAACACTACAGTCAATTTTTCTATTATTTAGGAACGATTGAATTTCATATGGTACTCCACTAATTTTTACATTTTTTGCGAACAAAATGTTTCTTTCTTCTGGTAATAACATTTGCAATGTTTCGTTTGTGATACAAAATGGATTTGCTTGCTTTTTTACGGCTATGAATGGAATGTTAGTTTTCTTATACAAAAACTGCCAAAATTTGCCAACTTTTCCCTCACTATTATTTTTAATTTCATTCTGAATCTTTGATTTCAATTCTGCATTAAGTAGGAGTTTTTGTGAAATTTGTAATAAAGGCATTCTATTACCAGAAACCAACTGTTTTAATTCTCCATTACAACTTTCAAAGGAAAACATTGAATGCGACCAGAGAGGACCCCATTTCTGAACGCTTTTTGCCAAATGAAGAAGCTGGTGAACATTATAATTCATGGCAGTTTCACCATATAAAGTTTGAAATTGAAAAACAAATTCTAAAAGCAAATCTTCAGATTTGTATATCTCATCTATCTTTATTTCTGTTTTCAGAAGAATGTAAATTGCATTAACTAACAAACAATAGTGCTTTAGATAAGCATCTGGTAATACTCCTGATAAACATGGTATGCTATAATATAACAGCCAGTTTCTCCATTCTGTACCCTTCCAATTTCTCCGCTCATCTACACCTCGTGCAAGCCGCTGAATATTAATTGGGACGCAAATTGATTTTAATCTAGAGGTTAATATTCTTTGGTCAGCAGGTGTACCAATGTAATAATTTTCATTGGTATGATCCAACCACATGGTCATTAATTGTCGGCAAACACCTAAATAGACACAATGTAGAACGTCAGGAGTGAAGCCCCAAACCACCTGAAATGACTTGAATCTTAACAAAGGTGTTGGACCTTTGATTCCTTGAATAGATATACCCCTAAGTAATGCATCATTCATTTCCCTTCTTGTTTCCCCTTCTTTTCTATCCTCAAAAAATACACCATGGAAAGGGTACTTCATCACATTCTCTACCATGTACCCAGGATGAAGGCACCAAGAGCAACCATAATGCCCGTTAAATTGGGTGCTGCACTGCACTGTTGGTCGAGCAACAGTGTCAACGCAGCAACAAATAGGCAATAGTTCTACAACTTTATTTAAGAGCTTTAAGTTGTTTGATTCATTTACTTTTTCAATGGATTTACAAAACTCATTTAAATAAATATGCATTTTTGGCTCACTTCCAAACCATAAACCACTTACAATCAAATTTTTTGATCTCTGAGCTACCGGTAATTCATTTATTGACATCATTATTGGCCACATTGACGATTTATTTGTTGATTTTTGAAGTGGAAAACCATCTGTACATATTGATAATGTTAAAGTAATTTTGTTCGGATTTGCAAATTTTTTGGCTTTTTTATATTCAGTTCCATCTATAATGTCTTTAACACTATTTTTAGAATTGTTACTTTCATCCAAGAGATGAGGAATTGTTTGATCATTAAAAATACTTTCTAACTGGGTTTTTAAATCGAGGAGAACAAAGTAACTTCCATCTCTGTTGATCAGATCAACATTCAAAACTTCATTACATGCTGGACACTGTGCGAGATCATGTAAAGAAGTTACAGATCCAAGATAATAAAAACAATATTTACAATATGCTAACCTTTCAATATTTTTAGAATTTTTCGAAAGTAAACTTGTATATAGATAACGAGAAGAAGGCAACATATCAGTTCCAACTAGAGTGTTAATCAATTTAAATAAGTCACCTATAGCAACACCGGACAGATGATGCCTAAAAGCAAATGATAACGCCAATAGTACAGCTTCTTCCTTGGTGGTGTCAAGCCCAGGAAGAAATTCATTTCCTTTCTTCATGTGAAAAAATCCTCCATCATCACCCGATGCGACTTCCTGTTCCTGAAAGAAAAAGGAAGTTAGTGTTTAGGAATTGTAACTTACTCGTTAGTTGAAGAAACAAAATTTCTAGGTCCAAGAAAATTTAAAGTGAATAATGCGGAATATTTATCACAGTGACCATTGGTATTGAGTTTTTAATACAGTGACGGAACAGAGAATTATTAAAAAATAGCATTATTTCCTGTTATTGAAATTTAAGGTGACTTAAAGCACTTACAAATTTCATTCAATGTAGGCCTATACAATATCATAGAATAGGAAGAAATATTATTGAATATGAGCAAAATTTCAACATTGCTATAGAGGGCGCTAAATAGATATTTTAAAAAATATTACGAGAAACAAAACCCAGTAGTAACATTTTGTGTTTTTCATTAAGAAATGTGATGATATTGAGCAATTTTGTCTACTGTATTTAAAAGAAAGCATGCAGTTTTGTTTGACTTACTCAATTATTATTTTTATTTCATTACTCAATTATTATTTTTTGATATGCAGTCAAAATAAGGTAATTCTGTAAGAAAATTTTCAATTGTGATATTAAATTAGTAATATCACAGTTGCATTGTTTTTTTTAAATGAGTTTTGCAATAGCTATGTTTTTATTCTTACTTCTTCATTTGGTAAGTTTTCATTATCTGAATGATCCTCAACTTCAATGTCTGAAATATCTTGACCTTCCTCATCAGAATTTTCATCTATGTCTTGAGAAACATCTTCCATAGTAGGAGCTGCAATAATGTTGTCAATAATCAAGACATCTTGATTCACTTCTGTTTCTACTGTGGAGGGCAAAATTCAAATTGTTATAATGACTTCAAAAAATAAAATAGCAGGATAAAGTTTTAAAAGAAAAATCTATAAGTAATAACAGGAAGCGATTGCGGGAAGCTCCATGAAGCCATTAGGCCCATTAGTTGCATCTAAATGTGCCACCTAGCGTCTTCTTCTTCCCAGTGATTTTTTTCCGAACTAAAAACTCTGGGGTAATGACGTCATTACTTCAATTACCTCCTTTGCTGACGATTTTTTTTCAATCAGCGCCGTTGCAGGTAGACTTGAACCTTTGACTAGGAACTGAATAGTCCGTTCATAGCAGAAAGCTTGCTTCTTCGCCGTTTCTGAGGAAAGTTGAATATGTGTTTCCTAGATGTACCACCAGATGGCAGAACTGTACAGTGCATTGAAAGGGAGTTCACTATAGATGTAGACAAAATAGCGCTTTTATAGACCTTCCCGCAATTGCTTTCTGGTAATAAGTAATTCAGTAAAACATTTGTGAACTCCTCAAAATAATTTTATTAGACTATCGTTGTTATAGTTTACAGTAGGCCGAAGAAATTAGAAATTTAAAATTATCTAACAATAAATTAAAAGAAATTTTCTAAAAATTCAAGATGTTCTATTTTATCATTATTGTTATTTTTAAAATCAAATGTGTATTGACCTATAAATGATTGGAAAGAATGACTACGATGCAACATATTTATCTATTTAGCCGTATTAAATTACTTTTAAGAATACAAAAAATTTAATTCTCTTAAAATATAGTCTGACAGGTAATTGCTATTAAACATTGATACTCACCAGGAACTGCTTCTAGTAATACAAAATTTACTGGCTGTAATGCTTGTGAATTACCATCTTCAATTTCCATTTCATTTGTCCCATGACCTGCTAACCTTTCGGAAGTACTTTGCTGATATAGCTCTGTTTCTTTTAACTTCTGAAACCGATAACGTGTTGTTTTTGGGATTGGGGCATTTGAATCTTTATCTTGATACACTTTATACCTCTTCCTACAGAAAAAAATAACATGTCTGTTAATCACATTCCATCTTTATAATTGTATGAGTGCACAACTAATAAAATTTATACTATCTGATAAGCTAGGCCTTATACAATTCTCAGCTATCAAACCTATTTATATTTGCCTACAACAATTTAGTATTTTTCTCTTCCACTACCACTGGCTAGGCAAAGGGGGATGGGGGTACATAAAACTAAAGATTACTTTACTATATGTTAAAAACAGTGAATAATTGTGAAAGTTCACGAGAAAACAAACTCATTTCATATAATATCTGCAAAATTTGCTTAAAAATGGGTCGTTTTCAACTTAATTTTTCAATCAAAAGGTTTCAACACTGCTTTGGCATATCCCTGAGCCTGTAATTAATCAATCGGCGGCGGCTGATCACCAAAAAACACATTTTTTTGTATAGGCAGCTGAATCAATTTAGGATGGCTCACGGATAATAAATTGGAGAATTTTTCTGAAAATTAAATAACTTTTTTGAAAAAAAAAAAAAAAAACTAAAAAAAAGTTTGAAAAATCAGTGAAATTATTGGCATTTTACATAAAATTGTTCCTTTTCATCGGTGGCTTGTAAAAAGAAAATACATGGCTGGCTCGGCGGCGCGCCACTAAATAAATACCTGGCGGCTTGTTTGAGCCGGCTGGCGCAAGCAAGGCCTCTATATTGTAATAGAGAAGTCCACTACTGTGCAATAAGTTAGTACTGACATCTTGTGCCTTAAATTATGAGTTTCGCATTCATTATGCGCAGAAATAAATTACGAATTTTGCATTTATCGCTGATGCGAAATTTACGTATCCATAGAGATTCTAAAGATCTCTTATTTCTTACAATTCAGAATTTATAAAGGAAAAACTTTGGATTGGTGGAATCTAATATTATATGACGTACCTGTCCAAAATAGATATTAAACCTATCCAAGCAACATTTTGACCTATCCTGGCATACCCAAACCTATCATTGTATCATATCATACCTAAACCTATCCTAACCAGAAAACTTTGGAACGGGAGAACCTAATGTTATGTATGACATATATAAAATGGATATTAAACCTATATCCAAGCATAATTTTGATCTATTCTGGCTTACACATATCTACCATATCATATCAAAACAATATCCTAACTTACTGAAACCTAATTTAAGCTGACAAAACATGACCTGATTATTGAGGTTCCCCCGTTCCAAACTACATCTGTTTTAAGAGTAGCTATGTTTAAAAGAACAGCTGGCAGTGAAGGAAAACTAAAATGATATCAACTGAGGCAACCCTTCATATTGTCGCAGTTCATACTATTTTCTCTATTGTATTTATAATCAACTTTGCCATTTATCTCTCTCCATTCTAAATTTGTCTTGTTTCATAACGGTAAAGAATTTGTCTTGGACCAATTCTGAACCAGCAGGATCATGAAACAAGACAAATTTTAAGTGTAGGGTACATTATTGTACCTCCATTTCTTTAATTTGCTCTAGTTTGTCAGTGGCAAATTTGATCATGCAAACTGATAATAAATACAGAAATATAAAATAGCATCAACTGAGACAACCCTTCAACTTATTTAGTTTTAGGGACCATAAATACGTTTCAAATTGAATCAATTTAAGTTCAAACTGTTCTAAAAACTATCTTTCTTTATTTCTAAATTTAATGTAACCAACCTTGTTTCATTTTGTCCTGTTATTGAAGTCATTCTTCCCTTATTGTATTCTATACACTTTGATCAGTTGATTCTTCCTAAAACGTACTATCCAAGCACAACTCTACTCTGCGATCTTGAAACTAAAACACAGAATACAGTATACTGCTGGTAGAACATCGGAAACACTTAAAATAACGTAAGAAAAGGAGATTTAACAGATTTTTTTAAATAATATTATTGCACAATAATATACATGTTTTGTTTATAACTGTGGATATGTTTTATGCTGTACCAAACTACTCAATGTGATTATAGTTCCTGCTAATATTTTTCAGTGTGTTATTGTTTATATCCGCGTTCGATCACCATTTTAGTACGAACCATATCACTGGAGCAACGTGTGCTGTGCATGTGCGTGTTTTAGGTAGTTTTCTGTGATTTGTGGTTTTTGTTTGATCTATTTGGTTGTGCGTACTGTAGAAAATGTACAAATACTTTTGTGTAAGGTATTTAACCGATAATGAAGTAATGAAAGTTCCAAGGCACTATTTCAAGTCCTTTGACAAGGATAATCAAACGGTATTTAAAACAACAGACTATTTTGAGGTGTTTTGGTATGCTGGTATGGAAACAGTTAATGATGTGGATGATCTCCCACTAAGGGCGGATGTCATCTCTAAGCTAGGAAGAAATTCTGCAGCAACTAACGGGAAGCCAGTCAAGACACATGGTTATTACATAAGCAATATTTTACATGCAGCAGGTAAGTTATAGACCCAATATTAGTCTCGGATTTACAATGCGGCCAAAGTCATCAATGGACGAGTTTCAGCATTGAATTTCTAACAATCTAGAAGTTTTACTGAAAAAGAAATCTGCAGGTTACTCTTTTTTTTGCATATATAGGCTATTATTATTTTTATTTCAAAGAAAAACTGTTACCTGCTGATTTGGTAACGAATAATCTGTGTTGTCTGAAAAGAGTATGCTGAACTACGTAAAAGCAGTGATGTGGGCAAATTTCTGATTGCATGTAGGCCTAATTTCTGCTGTGCGGTTACAAATTCAATGATGTATTCAATAAGCCTTCACTTTACAATAGGCTACACAGATTATGAACCTGTGTAAAATTGAAAAGTTTATACAAAAAAATAGGTTCTCTTGAACTCAACTGTACATTGTTGACTTGGCTGCAGCATAGTCTAAGCTACCAAAATGAAATGTTTAGCCTATAATACTAACAGACAAGATAATACAGTTCAGTATATTTTTTATTTTCAAAAACTAGCTAGCCCTATTTGGAAAACTTTAAAATAAAATGAACTGACAATTTCAAACATTAAGGCCATTTGAGAACATTCACACTGTTGCCAAGAATATATCGTACAACATAAAAACAGTTTTGCAGTATTATGAAGTGTGAACTTGGAAAAATAAGTCAGAAGTGCAAACATGGAAGTTTTTCATACTCCTGTACAAAGTACAGAGTCGGTACTACTGTACAAATTTCGTATGGAAAATTTCCATTTTTGTACATTTAACTTTCGATAGTAGGCTATAGAAACACAGTTTTTGCATTGCCCATACCCGCCCACCGCACATTCAGTTTACCTTACGAGATACTTTAAAAGTCTTACGCTTACGGTAATCATCAGCTTTTTCAGTATGGATTTACCAATAGTAGACTACTATCAAATTTTTATTGAATACTGTATCATGTAATTTAACAGTTTTATGCAAATTATAGGTTCCCATTTAACATTATTGCTACCGGTGCCGGCAGGAGTTATCTTTCAAGTCATTTGTTCGGTTTTTAAATTGTTAAAATTCATATGCAGACTTTAAAACATTATGTTAAACAAATTTATTAGGCTATTATTTCCTGGCATATTATTCAATACTTAAATCTGATGCAACATTGTATTAATTAAAAAAATTATTTTCTTTCAGTTACAAAAGAAGAATTAATTGAGAAGATGAACAGCAGAAGATTAGTTCTGCCAAGGTTACTGGACAGTGTCACGGAGGTGGAAAGTAGTGATGATGCAAGAACAAGTACTAAAAAAGCAACTGCAGCAGTCAAGAATTTACGCTCTAAGGGAAAACAGGAAAATGTAAGGTTTTTCATTGAAGAGAGAGGTTAAGCTACAAGTTCAATAACCGGTAGCTTGTAAATTACGGTATCTGATTGGTCAATTCCATACAAAGACATCACACTCCTAAAGGTTCGTCTTTTAGACTACCGGACTTTAGTATCCTTCCGTAAATACTATAGGCTTATTTGACTATCAGTGAATTTCTAACATATTGGCCTAGACTATTATCGCAAAATATTTCTTTTACAACGATATACCAAATTGAACGGAACACTTTTTAGAGTAACCCATTTACGGACAACCAGTAATGAGTGAAAATTTATAAGTCTGTAAATGACTTTTTCTTCGATAAAAAGAAGAAAAAGAGACACTAATAAGCAGTTTATAAAATACCTTATAGTCTACAATAAAAAGAGGCCTATCAGAAGCTTTACTTCACATTTGATAGAGCTATAGGAGACGATGTGAACGTATTTTTGAACCAGATGACGCGTTTCAGTAAAGGTCCGTGAGATTTGACTTGTAGCTAAACCAAAAAAAGTTCCTGTAGCGAAAAGCACTTTGATGTCATTTTTTTCTACCAGTCTTTGACATGTAGCTTAACCTCTCTATTAATGTTCCTGGGTTTTATATTGTAAAATATATTATCAACAGAGATGGGCGCATGAGGACTTTAACGTGCATGCCACACGTAGCAAAAACAATTAATTTAGAATTCATGCACGTCTTAATAACCTCGTCACATCATGCTCTCTAACGGCAGACAATTTCTAGCATCATGCACGCTCACGTTTTCCGCGACATGCAAATTCACGATTCTATTTTTTAGATGATTTAATTTGTAAGTTTAATACCGAGAACGCATCTTTTCACAATGTGCGGCAACGCTGACGTACCAGTAATGATTTGAACCAATAACACTGAATTTGGTAGTGATGACGCATTTTTAAATTTTTGCAGTAACGCTAACGTGTCAGTGATGGTGTGAACCAATAACATTGAATTTGGTAGCAATATTACACATCTTTTAATAGATCACGTCCTTCGTCAGATGCAGTATAATATATTATTATGTGACTTTTAATTGCAATTAATAAAAAATAACTAATAATATACGAAGTAGACCCTATAAACCTTTTACTAATTTTTTTACTTAATTTTACGCTTTGTTCTCTTTCACTCACGACAATTTTACACGATCATGCATGGGAATTTTCTGAGATATTCACATCACGCACTTCCACGAATGACATTTCAATTTTAGTCACTATCATGCATGAAGAGTCTTGCTTGAACTGTATCACGCTTGAGTCTTTCATGCACCCATCTCTAATTGTCACCACTGTTTATCTTCCCGTTCTTTGATCTGCCACCATTATTTCTAAAGCTAAACAAAATAGCAATTTTTACAATCTGTATTATGGTATGTAGATTCCATTACTTTATTAAGTAAATGTTTAATAGAAAACATAGGCCGCCCTAATTGAGTGTTGTTATATATGAAATAAAAATAAACTGAATTATAGGAGGAAACAATTATTATCTTAGGCCTACAACAGGTTTTACTATTATGTAAACAGAGTATGTAAATAAACATATTATTCTCTCTGTCTTAAAATGTTATGTAGCATTTAATGTAAATTGTTTTATGTAATGATCATACTGGAATTTTGACATTCATTATTCATTTTGAACTGCTGTAATCAAGTTACTATTTTGATGTTCATAGTGAAATTAATTTATGAATTATGACAGTCAAGGTCAGCACATTCTAAATTACCTTAATATTTTCAGAAAGATAGACGAAAGATTCCCGACACCAATAAAAAGTTTGCTCTAACTAATTTGCTGCAAGAAGTTAAGGAAAAGAAAAGAAAGAACAAGTGCTGTACAGTTATCAACAACAGTTACAAACAATAAATTAATTTATCCCAGTGAAAAGAACTTAACTAGTGAGAGTGAATTTTCCGTAGAGGATTCAGACGCCGATGGCGGTACTATCGTTCCGGAGTAACATTTGGTAAACGCTACAAGGAGACTCAAAAACAAGACAATAAAAATAAAGGAACTTGAAGCGAAAGTTGGGGAATTGGAAAAGAAGTTGCGAAAGCTGGATGAGTTAGAAGAAGAAAATGCTGCAATGAAAAAGGAAGTATTGATCTTGCGAGACTTAAACTATAAATTACAGAACTATGTCATCAAGATCGTTAACGAAGGTAAATTGAGTAGAATATAGCAGGAATACTGACTCTCAGAATATTTCAAAGAAATATTGACTCTAATTCAGGGATATCATTTGTTAATTTGAGTTTTTTTAAGTACTGGTAACGATAAACAATCACATAAACGGTAACTGGTAAGCGATCACATGGACGTCCTCCTGTTCGTTGGTTCGATAGTATTAGAAAGAAATGTTCAACTTTAAAAACGACGTTGTCTGAATTCCTGTTTGGACACTCTATCATTAAAGTATTAAAACAGTACATAACCGAGGGGAGAACCACTCATGAACGTCAGTATACAAATTTTTTGAATACCGATATGAACTTCTGCATGAACATCGCCTGAACACTACATGAATGATGTGAGAATATATATAATTAGTGCTTGCAATCCCGGACTGTTTTTCCAATGGATTTCGGGATCGAGATTTCATCAATCCCAGGTTCCCGGGATTGGTATAATACTTATTTTTTTTTGCACCATTGAAATATTATGGCTAATTTACAGTAGGTTGGAAAAAACTTCGGAACCTAGGCCTATAAGCATATTATACATTTTTGGAATCGGCAGGAAATGAGGAGAAAGATCAGCTAGTAGCCTATGTAACATTAAAGTAAGCAGTGAAAATAAATTAAGCTGTGAAATTTTATTAGTAGGTCTAATATCTGGAAAAAATAGGTAAAAACATTGTTTTTTACATCCCAAAAGTATGAAAAAAAGTCTATTTTGTAATGCCGAAATCCCGGGATTTCGATGGCGCCAATCCCGGGTGTAAAACTCTAATGGGGGTTTCAATAGGAAATTAATCTGTCGATCAGATTAATTTTCCCTAGAGTTTTAAAAGCTTCTAATTTACAATTGAGGCAAGAAACATCCTCAATCTATCTTTAGAAATGATTTTAAATAATGAAAGGTAGCTCAAATTAAGTTCCATAATTATGCTCTTTCTACTTGTGACTTCCACAGGATATAGGAATGAAAAGCAATGTTCTAAAATCATGAACA
>JAQIWE010001397.1:0-16029 GCA_034698565.1 Campodea plusiochaeta
ACTAATGATGGTGAAAATATTCTAATCGGATAACATTTCCGATCCCAACTCAAAGTGTAACGGACTTTGAGAGGTCGGCCAAGATTAAATAGTAAATAAATCGTTTAAATTTTCGGTATATTTACGTACGTAAAGAACTTCATTACAAAGTTAATAGATCATTGGTACACAGGTCACGGGGGCATACTGTAGTTCCATAGTACAGTATTATTTACATATATTCACTGAAGGATGTGTAAATTCGGTCAATTCTTCTTCCATATTTTAATCTGCTGGTTTAAAGAGAAAATATTTTTATATAAATACTTATGATTTGTTAGTTTTGACCCTGTCTTCCAAATAATAAGCTTCTTTATTGGCTAAACTATAGTTTTGGTTTAATACCATCATCAGTATCAAAGTGTTACAATACAAAATGTTAAATTTGAGATAGCCGTCATCTCCGTTTAGCAGGCGTTTATCTTCTGTTTTCGACTTTGCTATTGAGGAAATTTAGTTGTCTGTGGTCTCTCGGGTTGTATAATAAGTTTACAGCCGCAATGTCGTGCCTCGAATTAGTTAGTACATGTTTTGCATAAGCTGAAAATTCAGGATGATTATTCATCCTGAATTCGTCATTCATTCATTTCATTTAATATAATTGTATAATGCTAGTGTGTTCCACCGTTCCCTTCTCTTTTAATGAACTTATATTATTGATTTACAGAGAATTTGGTAAAACTAATAAGCCTGAATTTAGCAAATGCGAAATGTACGATTTGAACTACACATATCTGTCTACATTAAATTACAGTGAAGCTGTAACAACAGTTAGCAAATTGGAAAGCAAAATTACTGTTAATTGTGATAAGTGGACGTACAATACTTCTGTTTATAAGTCAACCATAGTTTCTGAGGTGAGTGATTAGAAAGAATCTGTAATCGCAATCTTCGAAGAAACGAAAAAGTAAATGCTATTAAGTACTTAAAAAAGATATTGCAAATTTCCCAATATTATTTAAATAACAAAGGGATGAAACTACGTTGAATAATTTAGTACCATTCGATGAACCTTGCCAGACGTCAATGTAATTTCGGCAAAACCAACCTGATGTTCTAGTCTGCACTATAAATACTGATTAACGAACTATCTATTTTTTTCTCCCTTTTTTAACCAACTTTCACCCATCTACAGAAAAGAGCTGGTATGGGGAAATATTGGTAAACCCCAATAATGTATAAATAAAAGTCCTAAAATGGCTGACCTAAAATGGTTGTAAGTGTTTGACAGAAAAATATTTTCTTATATAAAGACAATGTAGCTGTATAAAAATAAAATAAAAGTCACATTGATGCACCAATTTATCATTAGCAGAGTTTCACAAATCACCATTTTACTTTAATATGAAGTTAATGATTTAATGATTAATATGAAAGATTTAATAATGAAAGGTGTGTATTCATTAGAAAAGGTGACTTTACCAATATTCCTGCATAAAGGGATGGTGTTAATTGTGACCCCTGATGTAGGGCAGCAGTATCCATCAGTACCATTTGCAGGCAGAGATCAGAGTGATCGGTATAGCTGCAGGAATGGATTATTACAGGCGTAGTCAGTTGCAAACTGACATCAATGGTTGTAGTACTGCGCTTCATGTCTGGTGAGCATGTAGTAAATTGTAGCCTATATACAGTGGAAATATTCTGCCCAACCCGTGCTGTGCCGGTCAATGGAAGAAGAAGTCAATTAATACAATCTTTTCAGTTATAATTATATCTATTACGACTTATCATTGTAGTGGAATCTAGTGTGTGCTAAAGAAACTTTGGCTTCAACTGTTCAAAGTGTATTTCTTGGAGGCATGATGATTGGTGCGTTCATTTCTGGACCAATCGCTGATAGGTGAGAGTATATACAATAATACTTCCTTTCAATAACAACTCAAATTTTATTTTTCCTTATAAATAATAATTAGAGAATGCAAAGAAATTTAAATGTAAATAAATTAAACCGACACTTAAATTTTATTTACACTTAAATTTCTTTGCATTCTCTAATTATTATTTATATCCATTTCAGTTGACACTGTGTAGAGTAATTGTTTTACGCTTTCGTCTTATAGTATGTGCAAGTTCATTGCTTCTATTTGACTTGTAGCTATAATACTACATTAAGCACGGGGGAAAAGCATGTACCTCGGTATCTTAGTGGTCATAGCAGTGCACGTGTAATGCAAAGGTCGTGGGTTCGATTCTCACTCGAGGTGAATTTTTTCTTGTGCTTAATTTATTATTCTAATGTTTAATTTATTTACACTTTTATTTTTCCTATTTTTAAATTTATTTTTTTATATTTCCTACCATTATCACTCAATAGATTTTCGATAATGTTTCTAAAAATGCATCTGTAAACAAAAATTTAAAACAGTTCCATACAAAAAAAAGAATGAAAAAGACTTTTTTTAATGTACATTTTCTGGAGTACAAAACGAAAATGGACAAAATTAATGTTAAATATGTTTTCTCCAATTGTCATGTTTATTCACTTATTTTACAGGTGTGGTCGTCGTCCATCGCTAATGGTTCTTAATATATTATCAATGATAGCAGCTTTAGTGCAATGTTTTACATTTGATTATATTTCGTATACTGTGTGTAGATTCTTTCTTGGAGCCTTCGTATATGCAGCATTCGGAATTGCTTATGTACTTGGTAAAGTATTTTGATAGAATAATTATAGTTTTATACTAAAAATCTCAAAAGATAATCATGTTATTCGTTGCATCTTTTAAAACGTAATATTATAATAAAAAGTAGCTCGAATCAGCTTTAAAGACTAAGGAGTTAAACTATAAATAATTTCCAACTTTTTATAATATCATCATCATGGAAACTGGAAACTTTCTGACTCCATATTTAGTAATAGTGTAAAAATTGGAGTAATGAAGCGTCCAATATGATTTAAAACATCATAATATTTCAACATTTATACAATATATGTCATTCTGAAATGAAAATAATTTATTAATGAAATGAAAATAATTCATTAATGAATTATTTTCATTTGAGAATGACATTGTATAAATGTTGTCAAATGAAAATAATTCACATAAAATGTTGTGGTTATATTTTTTGTGAATTATTTTCATTTGAGAATGACATTGTATAAATGTTGAAATATTATGACGTTTTAAATCATATTGGCTGCTTTATAACTATATTTGCCTAATAATGCTGTTGTTACAAAACTACGTCAGCAAAGTAATTATGTGGAATTTAGTTTCCTTAAAGGAGTATATTTTCACAGCGGGAGTAATCTTTTCCAACACAGCTTAACGGTCTCTTGGGAAAACAAGTACAATAGAGAACAAAGAAAGTAAAACGGCTTCTGTGTGTTGGAAAAGATTATTCTCGCCGTGAAAATATACTCCTTTAAAATTTGCTACAAAATATTACGTGTCTGAAAATATATGGGATTTAGTTTCGTCTACTTCAAATCACATTTCCATTTCTTCTTTTGTATTTAAAAAATCGATAGAATAGTAAATTTTGAAATGTATTCAAATACTTTTTAGAATAATTTTAGATTTTAGACTTCCGTTATAGTTTTTATTTTTCAATTGGAATTGATTTACATCTGCATAAAAATCAGATAATGTAAAAATTCAAATGATAATAATCGAATTTTAAAATTTGTTATTAAAACTATAAAAATATTAAACGCTTCGCAGGGATGATCATTCCATAAAAGTACAAACAGTGGAGCAACCTTTTTGTTTCAAATGAGTTATTGTCTCTTCATACTTTTAATTTACAATATTTAGTTTATTCAGTTTCATAGGCGACATATTGAACTTTACTAATTGTTTTCAACCAACTATTTATTAATCAAATATTTACGTGATGATATTTCCAGTTCACGTAGGTAGAGGTGCATCTGCCATCGTGAAACTGTACGGGTCCCATACCCTCTCTATTGGTTCAGTATCAGTATAAAAGGTAAATCTGTCTTGCGCGGGGCCACTTCAAAACCATAGTTAACGCTGTGCTTACGACTAAAAGGTCAGTACCAATGGTTTATTATTTCTGAAATTATATTTATATAATATTATTTATTTTCTTTAAATTTTAATATACATTTCAGTTGTTTCTAGGGATAGTTTATATTATTTTCTAGAAAATATTTCCTAGCATCTTTTTATATGCTTTCAGACGTTACTTGGTGGTATATCTATTTTTGAAAATTAAATAAAAATTGTCACGTATGTTAAAAATGCAACTTACAATACTAAAGTCATTTCATATTTAGTATTCCAATATTACACAACAATTCATTTTTTTTTTTTTTTTTTTTACAAAAAGTAGACTTAAATAACCATTTTTATTGAACATAAACTCGCACTTCTATAGTGTTTGTAAGGTTTTATTCAGAATTGAATAAATATTGTGCAAATCTAAAGTATCTTAGGATCCTTTAAAATAAGTGATGTGGAATAAGTAATAAAATAATTTGAAAAAACTACAGAAATTATCATACGTGTGCGTATAAAAGGTAGGTGATATTTCAAAATGCTATCTTCAATTTTCTTGCACTAAATTCATATTGAACAAGCCATAAGGAGTACTCTTTCAGTCATCCCGTGTGAGTATAATAATAATTAATACTACTAAACCACTAATTTGTACAGAGCTCTCTATTTTGTAATTATTACAGTGATATAGCTTTATATTTCTTTTGTTAAGACATAAATGTGAGAACAAATTTTACTCTTCTTTTTCTGGGTCAATGGTTTCTTTGATCGTCAGCGTGACATTTTCCCTGAAACCACTCACACAGAACCATCGTCTCAGTTTCACAATTCCGTTGCTAATGAGAAAATTAACCGCAAATAAAATTCTTTTTCTTAAACCCGGTCTCCATTACAATTCAAATTACATACTTGTAAAGATAATGCTTTCAGTAAATGAAGTGCACATTGTCCGGATCATCTTCTATTTTCAAGAAGTACGTGACAGTCGAGTCTTCTTATGCAAGAATTCCTAATTTCTTGACAACGTTCTTTGATTTTTTGTATATTCGATTTTATCAACAAAAATTTTGTACAACAATCCAAGTTTTGAAAAACGATAGCTTTATTAATTTTTATTTGCACTTTAGCATTTACTGAAAATATATTGTTATTATGCAATAATCATGAATAATAAAATGCTTTGGTTTTTGAATTTTTATGTAACAGTATATTTTAAGTTCCATAAACCTAACAGTAATATTATGGACTATAAATAATTATACAAGCGTATACTTTCTCTTCAATGCCACAGCATTTATATATCTTTCAAAAATAATAATTCAAATATATAAAATAACATTATTCGGAAATCATTTACAGCAAGCCGTGAAAATAACACAAAATTCGTTATCAATGGATTTTTTTTATTGGCTATTCTTAGAGTTATGATGTAAGAGGCAAAAAGATCGATTTTGTAAAAGTTCTGTCACTAATTATTTTTTACGGTTTTAATAATGAAGTTATGGTTTGGCTAATTTTTTACCAGTATAGAAAAGACCATTATCCACAGCCAGTTCAAATATTTCGTTCATAGCTTTCAAGACGACCTGACTATGATTTTTCAAAGAGCTGCAAAAACGCGGTTTCAATAGGGATACAAACCTTAATGAAAATTTAATCACTTTCATTTGAATGAGTTCAGATCTAATATAAAGGAAACTAATATATTTCGGTTAATGTAACAAATATCATAACCGATTTAGAGCTGACATGAAAAATACTCTCTGGCTTCCCCAAAAATTTGGAATTAGATCTTGCTTTCAATTTTTAATCCCATAAGAGTGCATGGAGAAAATTGGTTATCACAGCAACCCAACTTCAAAAATGTTGATAGAGGATGGGGTCACCTCCTCCAGCAGGGTCAAAGAATGAAGTATTTAAATTTCGATCTGTCAATAACATAGTAATAGCTCCTGCAAGTACGGGAAGCGATAGTTATAAGAGAATGGTAGTAATTACTACTGATCATACAAACAGGGGAGTTCGCTCTAAGGTTATACTTTAGAATCAATCTCACCCAAATCATTCCTACACATTTCTAGGAGAGTCAGAGAGTATGCACTCGAAAGTTCATTTTTTTCTATTAAATTTAAATAGACATCACTGCTGGTTATAGCTTTATTTATTATACAAATAAAACTTAAATAAATTTAGTATGTAAACGAGTTTATTTGCAATACATTTGATTAAAAATATTTAAATAAGATTGATACCATGTGTACAGTTTCAAATATTCATATAAATGAATTAATTTTCAGCTGTCATGTGTTCGAATTACTCTATTAATTTTCTTTAGTTTGCTATATATTCACAGAATGTTTCATTGCGAATAAAATAATATATTATTGATAATATATGTGTGTGCCGAGGATTATGAAAACATACCGTAGATCTTTGATTTCCATTACTAACTAGTAATAAAACTTTTAAACTGTTAATTTTAATGAATTTGAAAAATATCCGTAAAAGTTTGTTTAAAACTAAAGATCCAATATAAAACTAATAATTAAATATGAAAAAGAAAAGTTTTCATTTTTGAACTCTGAAATCTCAGAGGATTACATCTATGAAAAATGAATTCGGGATTAAAAAATGGAAAAGAAGAGACATAGGCAAAAATTTTTGAAAACTTATAAATTATTTTAGTATACAAAACAATAAGGTGTCCACTCTGTCCAGTATATGCACTACACAATTGACGTAAGGGCAAAATTGTTTTAAGATTCAGAACCTGGAATATTGTTTCCGTTCTTATCAATCTCGTAATTTTTTTTTCTCCAGAAGAAAACACCTAATTTATTATTATTTGTCCACGTTTTTACCTAACAAACGCTGTTAGACAAAAATTTTCTCCTTTTTTGTTCAGAAAATGTCCAGTTTAGTTTTATGCAATTTTCATTATTTTACAATTATTTTTCATTTAGATGTTGGGGAATGAACCTCTATTTTGACTACGTTCAGTACTAGTACAATAAGAGCTCTCATTATTCCTTTGTAAGTTTTAGAAGTACAGACAAAAAATGCACTGATTGTTGATCTCCGGGGTATTCGTAATTTCATATAATAAAAGAATGGAGTGAACACAGCAATGACTAAACAGTAAACATCCCCTGAACGCTTGAAGATAGAACCCGAATATAGATAAAATGCTGTAGCAGGAACATTGTTGTCTCCATTTGATACAATTTCTTTTACCCTATCAAATTAATACGACTGTTAACAGATGCTGATTTTTTTAGTCTGTACTCCTGAAGTCTATACTGGCTCTAGATTTTTAATTGAAGGGTCAGCAAGTCGTTAGGTTAGGTCAACCGAAACCGGAACCAGGTCAAGATAATTATGTTAAACTTGAGCGTTTATATGTAATTTTTATATCGATATACCATACTGAAGTACCGTTTGTATCGGTTTCATGTTTTGTTCTTTATTCTTACAACAGAGATCCTGATTTCAATTCCTCCATATGAGGTCGTAATAGGTTAACTTCATATCTTGGGGGCTCTTACACTTGATACCAATGAACTAAATAATTGTAAAAAGTTTCGCGCTAAATACAGATGAATGTTTTGATAAGTGTATATCTGTGTTTCTCTTCTTTTTTAGGTGCAGCCTGGAACACTATCGGCGAGAGCATCTTTTGTTCCACTACATTTCTTCTAGAATGAGGATTTCAGCTATTTTCATACTCGGTAAATATATGAGAACAATAAACGTAACAAAATTCCCTTTTGTGTCGTACTCGTATAACATTACGGTATTCTCTACCACTAAGTATACGCTATTGAAAATGTAGTCATGATTTGATTGTTTGGAGGCACAACTGATTAGACTATCGGTAGACCTCGATGACAAAACATTAAACAGTATGGAAAGTCACGATTTTCAAAATACCAAAACAAATTTTATCACGCCTTTAACCCTTTCGTTCATTGTGTCATAATTCATTCTACAATATAGGGAACAGCAGCAGATACACAAAACAGATAATAGCTTTTTATGTTCTTACAGGACATTACTGTACTTATAGTGTCATTTCTCTGTCGGTTTATATAAAGGAACATAATATCTGGTTGGTAAATTTACTATGTTGTAAAATTAATCTAACTGTAAGAATGAAGAAGGATCGAATATTTGTGTTAATTTATTGCAATCTTTTGGTGTAAATTTATTTCTGTAATGTCAAGAATTTTGTTTGTTATAATATTATGTGCTTGCGCGTGCATTTCTCAAAATGATATTATTTTCTCGTTTTATTGACATTTAACTTTACATCTTATGGGAATAAATTATTATGATGTTCATAATTTAACAATTTTCTTAGTTACCAGTATATGTATACATAATGAAATCATGTTAATACTTTCATCGTGTACGACCAACATCAATGTATTTATAAAACTCAATAATGTGGAAAATAGACTCTTTTAGATATACATAACGGGTGCGCCAACATATACTTAGGTTAGCGCCTCTATTTTAAATGTAATAGTGGAATGTCGAAAACATGAAATACGCATTACGCTCAATCTTAACTGTAGTTATTAAAAATTCACCAACATAGGTTATACAGTATTATATTTTTATTTTATTTTTAACTTATCTGTTTGCAGAAAGAATGCAGGACTCATTAACAAAAGTAGCAACCCAGCATATAGCGAGTATATTCCAAAGTAAAAAATCTGTAGTATCTTCTATCTTATATATAGGAGCACTGCACATTTTCAGATTCATATAGGCGCCGACTGAAAACAATATCTTTAAAACATTCCTTATGTTCTATTTCGGCTTATTACCGACTATATCTTTGAAATAGCAATCATTATTTACTGTACACTACTACAGTGATGTACTGCTGTGGGTTACAATAGTGTGTTAAAAGATCCAAATGACCTAATGAAATCACCAAATATGTCAAATGAATCTAGTTCAGGACGGTTTATGAAATTTCTGAAATTTCGAACTCATATAATTAACAATACTTTTTACCCATCAACGGCCATCCACTTACAATATTTCTCTGTAATCTGGCATGTAAGCAGTGTTTTGCTAGAACTCGGTAATTGTTTGATTCAGATGTTTCCTTCATAGCTAATTTCTGTTTATTGAATTAGGTAACTATCTATCTAAAAATTCCAAAGAAATATTCAGAGAATGCTTGAAATTCCTCTTAGTTCTCTAATAGTACGCACTCTTATACGGCAAAAGAAATTTTCAAAAAGCCCATTCATAAGAATTGCGAAAGCAATTTGAACAAATAATCATTAATGTTCATAACAAGTTTGCGAGGAAGTATCATAAATAACAACAAAGGAGACCTTAATGACTAAACTACTTGTCTAAAATGAAGTGAACACCTCAAGCTGTGTTTCATAAATGGTCTTTACAAAGCAAATCAGCTTAAATTTACTCCAGGCAATGACAAACGAGGGATTACAAACAAACATGTCGTATTATAGGAAATGGAAGAGTACATTATTTTGGTTCGTTTGAGTTTCTGTATTGGTGTATGATCTGTGTTCTCTACGTTTCTTCGAACAACAAACTTCACAGAAAGGTAAAGAAGATCTGTTGACATATTATGATTGTTATGTTGTTCATATTTAGAAGGATGAGTGAACAATATGGAATTTGGTTTCAAATGTAATGAAAGACATCTATGACAGATTTCTATTTGAACAAGTACACTATATTTTTTAATCAGACCACTTCATTTTTTGTTTCGGAATATATTACATTTTTCCCATTCGTAGTACGTAAGCAATTAGTTTTTGATATATTTGAGGAGATTCAGTAGTTGTATTGTTTCAGTGTCAAAACACGGATTCTACCGTTTCGTGACTTCAAACAAAATTGAAAAGTGTATTGGCGTTTCATTTGTTGTAGCCTACTGTTATAGCCCAAACATTTTTCAAAGTACAAATGTACAATATTGTATTTTGAGTATGTTATTTGTATTTTATATACTGTAGCAAAAGAAATAGGACTCTTCAATTGTTTTCTTGTGTTTGAAGTGATAAGGCGTAATCAATTTTAGATTGTGAATAATTTTACTTTATTTAAATTTCATTAATTGATATTATAATTATAAAAATTCATATATACATCCTTAAAGGCCTAATTATATTTCTTGAGATAATTATCTATAGCTATAGCACCCAGCAGTAGAATTATAATACATTGTACACTATACATTTAAGTATATACCTCAGTCTATATGAAACGTAATATATAATTCAGTTTGTATGAAAACACTGAACATTTTTTTTAGATATAAGCAACGTCTTAAATGAAGTGTAGTGTAAATAATATAATATTATAATATTGTTTGATGGCACTTCAAATTTCAAGTGTACTTAGCGTTTTGCAGTGCTGAGATGGTAGTCATGCTACGATGGGATGAATAAAAGTTTTACGTATCCAAGGGAAATTCATAGAAGTCAAAAATAAATTCAGTAATTCAATTATACAATTAGTTTTAAGAAGCGTGGATATCAGGAATTAGCAGTTGCAAATCACAGTGCTACTCGTTCGTAATCGTGTCACTTGATCCAAAATCCTCATTGTGCTTTATAGAAATCTATTGTCAGCAGTAATTTATATATATAAAAAACACTAATGTTTAAGTAAGCAAAATCTGATCAGAAATAGTTTCTACGTGTTAAATAAATGATCTTTATCAAGTTAACCATGATATTAGAGTTTTTATGTAAATTATTAAAAAGTAAAGAGCTGTTACGCTTATCAGTTATGAATAATTCAACAAAGACTATTTGAACGCAATTTTATTAGTCAATACACTGTATTTAGATTTTCATATAAATATATTCCTAGCGCTGTTGGCTTATTGATGGTTTGGCATCAGACTATGGCGTTGGAGGTCCCAGGCTCGATTCCGGTGGAAGCCAAATTAACTCACCACTAATAAGATTGCTGGGGTTCAGCCAGACAAATTTAAATGTGAACCAGAGTTCAAAACTGTTGAAAGTAAATACCGACGGGAACATGGTATACTGTCCACACCATCAATCATGAACCCTTAAATCCACGAATCCCAAGCGCTGCCTTTATGGCATGCAGCTTCTAGGCGTTAGTTTTTATATTCCAAATGTACGAAAAATATATTGGACTTATATCTTGATAGCCATGGAAAATTAGAGTTTGAACTCAGTCCAAGAAAAACATTCCATAAAGTAGTTAGAAAATTCTTTTTTCTGCCAAATAACCACTTTGTCATAATAATAATAATAAACGTCAATATATATTATATCATGCAGTGATGGAAACATAAACGGTATGATTTATTTCCTAATATGGTTGTTATACTAACTTATAGGTACTTGCATTTGCGTTTCTGGTTAGGAAAAAATTAATGCAGTGGTATTTCATGTGTATTTTCTAATGAGAAATTCATTATAGAAGCGTGGTAGTAAATTTGATTCGAAGTGCCGATGACAAACTAAATATAATTTATTCAAACAATAATAAATAAGACGAAAGTTTTACTCCAATTTGATAAACTAATATATTGTTCTTCTGGTGAAAATTCTACATTGGAATAATAGCATGAATCGCATATTACTTGTACATTGGTGATGGTTTAGTGAAAAATAAACATTTCGTTAAATTTTCATTTTTTACTGTCATGTTTTACACTTATGTGAGATAACGAAAATGCCAATATATTTTAATCTTGGTAACGTATAATTTATAAAAGTAAATCGATCGTTCGTCCTAATTTGCTGAATTTCTTAGTATGAAGAATTTTCATCACACCTGCAACCTGGTTATAATGTGTGTTTTGTGACGGATATTACTCATATTGGTCATATACAAGAGGTGATTCACAATTTTTTGTCTCCTACTTTCTCTCTTTTTTTTCTGAAAGATGGATGATTAATTTACCTATCAAACTTCACAGCTCTCCCGTGCACTCTGGATAATGCAGCAGTTCTGTTTTCTTAACTAATAAATCATTTCTGCAATATGATAAAGGGAAAACAATATTTTCTAAATAGATTCTTATTTTCCCTTTCCAGAATAAATATTACTGTATAACTTTTTTTTAAGATTATGTTATGTACTTTTATAAACTGAATATGGTTCCAAAATATGTGTGTAGGAATCAGTTCACGAGAAAATAAATCTGATATTTAGTCAGAGAAATATCTAAAATAACTGCTCACAGTAAAGGCGAACGGTCTCTAAAAAGAAATCTGAGACGGGATTAAGAGTTTTCCAGAAGCATATTTTTAAATATGAGAGTTTGGTTCTGTACAGAATTTGTTTATAAAAAGGAAAAAGTTATAGAATTATCTTATATTTTTTAATTATTTTTTCCCCTTACCGGCAATTCATTATAATACAATGAAAGGAGAATGCTTTTAGTTTTTATATTATCGAGTTTCAGTGTATCGTTCAGTTACTATGTTTATTATCAATCCTGAACCAATAGAAATTGTAACAGATTCATGATTTAACTGAGATAAAAATGTATAGGATAATATATTTTATATAATTACATTTGTAAAAATATATGTTAATTTCATTGAAATATATTTTGTTCACGTTACTACACAGTCTGTACTAACTTCAGATACGTAAAACGCATTTGTTTGTCAGATTATACTTACATTTATGTTTTACTAGTTAAATGAGTAACCCAGAAGCGACAAGTTGTTTACAAACATAATTTTAAAAATAACATATGTTGTAATACGTTATGTAAAAATCTAATCTTAATTAATGCGTTTACAAATCCAGGTGAATCTTATAAGATCACACGCCCTTATTTTTTGCTTCTTAACATTCAAGAACCGTGGAGACATGCGATACTCATCTTTTAATAATAGACTTAACAGTATCACAGCAAAAATATTATGTAATGACCAACTTTAATCAGAGTGTTATATGTATAATACTCGGTTACAGTGTTAATTCATTCAAAAACACAAAAGTATGAAATAAAATTCACTACTAAGTTTATGAAATTTATTATCTGTCATCTCTTTCTTTTAAAGTTTTAGCAATATTGTATGGATATCATATATTTCCAATAACAAAAATAATACATAATATTTATCAAATCAGCAACAGTAATATATTTATCAAGCTAAATAGTGATTTTTAGCTGTATATTGAAGGATGATGCTGTAGTAGTATCTGTAGTCTTATCTAAGAAAATGTTTGTTGATTGATAGGATTAAATATTTTATTGCATTTCTTAAGGGATGCAAAAAATAAAGACAGATCAACCAAGGCAAACATGGGCGTGCCTTCTCTATATAATAATTGATGAGATTCTTATAGCCACGGTATTTCAGTGAGAAAAAATCTGCAGTAGTACTCTTGTTGTTATAAATTTTAAAATATAAGGCTATATACAGGGTGTCCCACAAATATCGATCCTCCTGAATATCTCCTAAAATATGAATTTTAGAATAAGAGTGTAAATTGCAAAGTTGTAGTGAAAATTCTGAATTTTCAGATGCCGTAGTTCGTCTCATTATAGAAACAGTGTGGAGTGATCCAGGGAGGCCAAATTTCTTAAAATAATAGGGAACAGCGATCTTGTCTGTTGACGAAGTTGCAGAGTTTAAAATTTTTGGTTCATCACATGTCATAATTTCCACTTAATTTTCATCTAAACTTATTTTCCAGACCTACAAAATACAGCAAAATTTTCATAAAAGGGAATATGAAACCTGGTTAGAAGTTGATATTTCCCTTTTATGGTGAAATTTTGTTGAATTGAGGGAGTCTGGAAATTAAGTTTATATAAAAATTATGACATGTCCTGAACCAGAAATTTCAAGCTCTGCAACTTTGTCCACAGACACGATTGCTGTTTCCTATTATTAAAAAAAAATTGGCATCGCTGGATCACTCCACAGTGTTTTTATAATGAAACGAACTACGGCATCTGAATATTCAGAATTTTCACTACAACTTTGCAATTTACGCTAATATTCTAAAATTCATATTTCAGGAGATATTCAGGGGCATCGATTTTTGTGGGACACCCTGTATTTGCTGGCTTGAAGCATTTTTGCAAGACTCTATCGAATGCAGATACAAATGACAAACGTTTTATGCTATTCATCAAAAATGCAATTATAGCACTGATTTTATCTCGAGAAATTCGTGAGCGGGAAACTCCTCTGAGACATATTTAAACCTGTTAGAGAAATTTGTAACAGTCTAAAAAGAAATCAGAATTTCTATCTTTTTATAAATTTCTGTACGTCCCAAATATTAATTTATAAATTTTGTCTATTTTAGATTCTTTATCCACTTTTGAAATTTTAAGTGCATTTCTTAATTAAATTTTGGAACTGACAAGTTATATTTTATGACTATGAAGATAACTATCTTTGATTTATATCGCTTGTTCATTTTTTATAAAATAAAATATAAAATTCACGTGGGATTGTGAAATATTGACAAGCAATGGTATATAACCTCTCATTCGCTACGACGAAATGCAGAAAATTAAATTTCGTTATTTTTTTAAAATGTTTCGCGATTTTGAGCGTGGATCCGATGAATAAAAAGTCTGATTATAGTGTTCTTTAAATCTGAAGAACCCAAATCGATTAACTCTTCAAAATTGTTTTGACAGTAAGCCCATTGTTGTCCGCTTGTTTGGGTGGTTCAAATTCTCTATTATCTATACAAATCGCAAGAAAGTCAAAGAATTTAAGCAGACTAACAAGGGATTATGTAGTATATTTCCATTTGATATTTACATTAATTATGTGAGATTTGCCAGTCTTTGACTCTCTTACCAATTTAAAATGGATTATCAGTTGGCGGTTGTCAGAAACATCCTTGATGGAATAAATAGGCACGCTAAAAGAACTGCAATGTATTGTGAAATAAAAACTGCCTTAGAGTTCTTTTCATAATTTATATTCTACCGGGCGGGTTTCGAATTTAACAAATTCATCTTCAGGGTCATCTACAGTAAATAGAAAACAGAAATTACAATCTATAAATCAATAAAATATATAAAAACTTACATGAAAAATTGTTGAAATCCAACTCTTTTGAAACACAACTGTATCTTAAAAGAATACGTTAGTGAATGAGGTTTAAAAAATACATACAATAGTAAAATCGAAGTAAAATTTATCCGGCAACTCTCAAGGCAACTGTAAGGCAGTTTTTATTTCACAGTAAATGAAATAAATTTAATAAAAAAGTACTGAATAAGTTAATGATTCGATCACTATCATATCAGATTGTGGGAATCAAAAGCTTGGTTATTCGTTATCATGCTTGAACAGAAATTGGAACGTTCCACTCCTGGTCAATAACCATTATTTACTGACGGACACCACAATTAGATAGTTGAAACCCCAGCGGGTACTTGTACAACTGCATGCGGGTTCGAGCTGAGGGACGACTGTTATTTGCTGAAGTTCCTGCAATGAACGACATCTGTGATTTTAAAACAAGAATGGAGTATAGAAAAGTTTGCACTTTGCAATTCTTGAGGTCGGAATAAAAGTTGGGATGAATCTAAAAGTTAGATTTTTGCTGAACGGTAAAAGTTTAAACAACTGAGAAAAGAATTAAATAGGTTGTGGGAATATTTTATCTTGATTTTACTGAAATAGAAGGTGAAATTTTTCCGTTCAAAGTACATATCAGTATTGACCTTTGACCATGACAAAACTCGCGTTAATTAAGTTCAACAAAGGTTCTGTCGTAAAAAAATCGTCATTATTTCTAATTAACAAGGAAAATACATGTCATAAACCTTTCTTTAAAAATTAACTTTAATGTTTTGGTAATAAAATACGGTCTTAAACTTCCAAAAATAAGTATAATTTCTCAAATTTTCAACTAGCAAACTTTAGCCTTTATCAAGAGAAAATAAACTTTAGTCTTTATCAATTCTTTTGATAAAGACTAAAGTTTGTTAGTTGAAAATTTGAGAAATTTTACCTATTTTTGGAAGTTTAAGACCGTATTTTAT
>JAQIWE010001398.1:0-15986 GCA_034698565.1 Campodea plusiochaeta
AATTAATTTGGGCCCGTAAGATTTTGGAAACACTATAGGCCTATATGCTGTGTGCAGCAAGCCGTAACATACTCTTTGCTAATCTTCGATTTTATTTTAACAAAAGACTGCTGAAAGTCGTAAAACAGTCGAAAGTTTAACGACGTAAGAACCACACACAAAAAGTCAAAGGGGAGCATTATTATACCATACTTCGATTAGAAATTTACATTTTCAAAAGAGTTCCGGACCTCCCTCCTCTTAGCAGGTAATCAATCCCATAATCCCTTTGTCGGTTTCAGTCGTCAAAACAAAAGAATTTAAAATATGACTTTTATGCGTGTGTGTTATGATAATACTCAAATAAACATTGCTTGTTTCATCGTGATACTACACAAATAATGTGGACTTTAAATAAATGAAAAGGAAAACCATTAATTTTTAAAGGACTGTAATAAGTTACAAATCATTTTGTAAAAGAAATAATGCATTTAAAATTTTGACAGATTATGGCAGTTAAATTTCAGACATTAAAATTTATTACTCTATACACTGTAGGGTCAAAGTGGAGAATATTATTTAAAAAAATAATACTCAAGATTTTTGTGACACAGATAGCCATTTAAAAACCTGTGCATATTGCTATTACGAATATATTTCTCCTGCTGCAATGAACTTTGGCAAATTATATTAAATTCCATTGTTTTGTAAAAATTATATAAATGTTTGTTTACAATTTCAGGCCTATTTAAAATTACTTACTTGAGACATCGGATCAAGTCGTGCAGAAAGTCAATACAGTTTTCCAGAATCATATAATTACAGTTTTTTTTACAAATACATGAAACTTCGTTTAGAATTAGAGTCCCCCACCCAAACCAATAACTCTCACAGAGCGACTGGCCTATAATTATTAACTATGTCTACGAATTCTATTGTATTCATCCAAAAGTAAAAAGTCCTAGGGATAGACCTATAGTTGAAATTATATTACTTGTGAGCTATGCACTTATATATAAGGCTATCGCGCGGTACTTTATAAAATATCACAGAGATTGAAATTTATTTTCGAATAAAACTGACTAATTTATGGTTAACCTCCTACAAAAACTGACAAAAGAAACCTATAACGAAATAAAATACGCTACCTCATCCATTCTATAAAAATACCCAAATAAAATACCCTCCAGAAAAAAGTGTAAATTTATTCTTCCGGTTGAACGTGCTTCCGCTCAATTCCTATCATCTCTTTCAATAATAAAACGGAAGAATATCGAAAAGTTCTTCTTGATGTTGTCCAGTACTACACCGACGTCGGTGTGACGTCACAACACGTTCTGCAGTTTCTCTCTCTCCCCTCTCCACCTCCCCTGCGTCCGTGCCGTCGCGACGGAGGAGGGGAGTAAATCCAAGGGCAACAAGAGAATATTCGTTGAAGGTTCGGGTTTCTTATTACTCGGGTATGAGAGAAATAATGAGATTGACATGAGGGTCTCTGTTTCGTTTTCAGTGGAAATCTATACTTTATCGGGTTATTGTTTTTTGTTTGATTTGTGCTGATATAATTATTTTGTTGTCCACGTGTGGTTGTATTAAGTTACATAAAAGATAATTTAATTATATTTTTGCTAATATAAAATTGGTGGACTTTGAGTATCGTGTTACTTATTATGAAGATAAGGTCAGCTTCCATGCTCGTAAGGTTCTATAGGTACCGTATAATGGTTATATATAATTATATATATAAAATTATACTTTCAATTGACGTATTTTTAATTAAAATTGTGCTTTGAAGTGAGGCCCATTATTTCTCAGCGGGAAGTCACTATTTCCAATACAGATTAAAGGTCCCTTGAAAATCAAGTACAATAGAGAACAAAGAAAGCGAAACGGGACTTGTGTGTTGGAAAATGGGACGTCATGCTGAAAAAATATTACAAGTTTAAAGTCAATGGTAGATGAAAACAAATATGTATTTCAATATGGAACTATATTTAACGTAACATCTTCACTATTTAATACTAAATTAGAGCTTTTTTATATGAAAAAGTGCATTTCCCTCCGGTTCTTCGCAGAATGAAATTCACATTATTTTGTTACATAAAAATTCTTCATGATAAAATTACTTTTCTTTCAATCTTTTACATTTTATGAAACTCTCGTGTTGGCCTAGGGGTCTTCTAACTTCAAATTTTGGCATTATTTTGATTACCTATTTTTTGTTAGAGGTCAAGAATAAACTATGATTTAAAACTACAGGTTACTCTAGAAGGTGAAAATCATTGCCTCTATCAATTATAAATATAGTGAAATAGTATCAGATGATTATTTAAATTTAACTTCACTTTTGTGTGCTTGTTTTCGTAACATACATTTATTATTTTACCAATTAAAAGATAGCGCTAAGAAGTTGTTTCACTCACTTCGATTATATTTCGTCTGTTTCTTTGAAATTATTATTAACTGACAATGCTTTTTCAGGAAATCTTATATCGACAATGAAGTAAAATAAAACAATACGCTGTTCGATTGGCATGTTATTTATTTCCTATAAGGGAATTTACGATAAGAATCGCATAGCAATAAAAAAACTTGGCTTTCATATTAATTTTGGGGTAATACTATTCTGAAGTAAAATCGACTGCGGTAATAATGTTAGTATATGCAACGAAACAAAAGTGGAACACACAAAATCGATGAGGACAAAACGATTTATAAAAATCGAAGGTTGTTTACAATCATCTATTACTTCGAATACCACCCTCATGTATGACGTGTAATTAAACGGGAGTCTAATGAAAAGTGTCGGGAATCTGTGGAAACCCATAAATTCACCCTGACCTCGGGTAAGCTCACCTCCGTTCGTCTCCCCCATATCGGAGAGACGATTTTCTTCTTCTTCATCTACGTCCATGTCTCTTGGCCCGAAACTCGGTCTCCTTCTCATGTACATTACACCTTGAAATTATACACTCTGGTACACGCGGCACTCAACCCGAGCGGGGGGCATGGTGCCCGACCCGCACGAACACCCGACACTCCCGAACCAGTCGACTGCGGAAACTACACGGTATTCGCCATTTTGTGAGTTACGGGAGCAGTCCAAGTTCGAGATGGGGGTACGGTAGGAACCATTATATACTTGGACGACTTTTCTACCCGTTTTTCGTCGTTTTACTCCCCATTTCCAACATTTCTTTCGCGAACAGAAACCGTTTCACTCTCCAATTCCCGCAAACATCCACTCGCTCGCCACCCTTTCGCTACTAGACAGACACAAAATCAATACCTACTACCGTACCACGTGATTGAACGAGGGCGCTAACTGGCTTCGAGAAACATAACTACAAATCACACCCAGACCTATATTAACACATGGAACCTTACCTTCCTCATCGTGCCAATATTGAATCCTACCAAGGGTCCATTCACTTTCGGGTACGGGCATATGACCCATAGTTGCCCAATTAGTCCCGTATAAATTCCGATCATCATCCATCATCAATTTCATATCGTTTCACAAATCACATAAAAAATCAGTCTTTTAGTTCAAACTATCCCGCTACACGAAGTAACGAGACCCGAAGTGATCCGAACCTACCCGAACCACACACGTCCAGCATCAACGACACAATCCGTCATAATACATTCATCCGGCATCGAAATGACTAACCGTTGACTCACACATCTTATTTCTCAGAAATCCCTTTCTTTTCCTTCCGTTCGCAAATCCACGTGTTATCAATGACGACATGACTGCTGAGGTCACTCCAGACTCACCGACCAATCAGAGAAGAGTATGACGTCACCGCCCACCTTTCGCTGACTGTGTGTCGCATAATTAGCTCGATGGTTCATCACCTTACGCAATGAATTTGTTGGCATACCTAAACAACGCAACGAAACAGCTGTGTAGAAGCTTCCATGGACCACAGCCAATAAATCTCGTTAATACAAAGGGAACATTTTAATGTGGTAAATACCATTCGTTCAACCTTCTTTTTTTTTTTTATCAACGAGGGGTTATGAACTAAAAAAATGTACACCTGATTTCGAATTATTTCGCGTTCGTTTTAATTTCATAAAATTTCTGATATTATCAAAACCAACGAAATATTAAAGCGAAATCATTTGATATTGTCAAAATAAATAAAGTGATACCCCCTTTACATACGAAATAAATCGAATTAGCGAAATAATTCGAAATCGAGGAAATTAATTCGCAAATCACGTCAATCTAAGATATAATTATCACTATTGGTCACTCACATTATAAAGGATAATTTCAGATATAAAGTCTCTAACCTTTTTTAATTTGATTTGGAAATAATAACATCACATTCATTTAGCTTCAATTATATTATGTACGTTGATTTCAGATTCATCTCCCTTGATTTCAGATGATTCCTTCATCCCATTCAAACAGATTTCCTCCTCCCCTCGCATTTCACAGAGCCCAAAGGCAACAAGTGAGGGAGGAGCCTCGGCGAAGCCACGTGCCCTCGTCAGCCAATCAGAGCCAGAGCACGTGCTTGGTGCAGGAGCCATGTTTGGAAGAATATATCCATGACAGCAGCAGATCGAAAGTTTTTTGCGACAGTGACATCACAACCGCAAATTATTTCGCTTATAAGTTCAAAATAAATCCATTGATTCATAAATGATTTGCTGTTGCTAAATATAGAATTTGCTCAATTTGTTTTGTTACAGGATCACAAAAGACAAAATACATAAAAATGAAAATAATGACGAGTTAATTAGGTTACAGTTTTATAATATCAATTGACCTATTACTTGAAAGAAAATTTATTAACCCTAGTATTTTCAAAACTTTTTATAAATACAGTATCCCTTTAATAGCATTTTATAACACAATATTTTACTAATCAGCGAGTATCCTAAGAATAATTGCGGTATTAACAAAGGCATTAAAAATAATAATCTGCTGATAAAATATTTTTATTAACATTAATAAATTCAAGATTATCACACGTAGGTTCCGGTATGTAAACCGGAACTCCGGTAGTTTATCAACATTGATTTATCACCTATTTACTTATTTAACAATTAGCCTACGTTATATCCGTTATTCATAGAAATTCGTAATCAGAACCTCTTTGCCAAAAATAACTTTGATATTGTGCAATTCTTTATTATCTTTATTCAATGTTTATATTTCACTCGTAAACAGTTACAAATTCTTGGAAATTCTGTGAGTAAACACTCCAGTTTTTTTATGAATGAGTCCAAGCAATAATCTCTCTAGGAAAAAGAAACATTGTGATTCAGAACTCAGCCTCGCGGAACGGCTTTTCAATCTGCACTACATTAATTTTATGTTGCAATTATTATTATGACTCACACTCTTTCCCTTGTTTGAGAAATTCCTTGATTATTATTGGATGCAACTGGAGGTCATTCGTACCTAACCGTTATTTGTGTTTATTTACAAATTATATCACTGGTTCTATTTTAATATCGTGGTGAGAAAAAGGTGGGGAACATTTAAATTCTTGATTCAGATCCAGAATTACGTTCGTGTAATGGAAGTTTTACAACAAAGTTATTGAAGTGGAAATGATGAATAAATCGTCATTCTTTATATCAAGCAATTTTAGAATCCAGTTTTTTATTAATCAAAATAGATCTCACTTGTAAAAAAATAAAAAAAAATTCTCAAAATTTTAATTTCAGATAACGCTGATACTCAATTTATGATTGTTTTAACTTAGCACAATTAAAAAATATGTGAAATGGGAGATCATCATAATTTGTTCATTATTCAATAGTAAAAGATCAATTTTGCACAAATTACTGATTTTAAAAAGAGTAAGTTAACAATTTCTACTTTTACTAGTCACTTACAAACAAATATTATTAATCCATATCCTACTCATATAGATTCGGACTTCCCTACTAGTACTCTTACAGTCAATAGCATATAATTATAATGTAAGATTCCGTTTACAACAGGATATCGATGATCTTATTAGATTTTCTTGGATTTCCCTCATGGTTTTATCCACCAGGGAATTTCCATCTGATAAAGATCTTCACTGTACTAAAAGAGTCTTTGTTCCTCTATTTCTCCACATTAAACCTATTCTTTAGAACCGAAAGATACACAAAAAGCAGCAAATAATTTCCGCTGGCAAAAATTAAAGCCTTAATTTCGACTTTTCATTATTTTTGTGTGGTATCTTAGTATTCTCATACGTCCAAAATCCGATACATCAAAAACTAAAAAAGTTAGAAATTTCAAATGCTGAACTTTTTTTTTTACAAGACACTACTAGCCTATTTGCCTATTTGGGAGTTTCGTTGATCGTATACACTGTTTCCATACTGGGATATGACTTCCGAATAAAACAATAATAATTTATATGCCTACATAAATTCTAGCAACATAATGATTCCACCTACACAGCCTGGAATACTTCTCATTTTGTGGGTTTATGATAATTTCAGTAGCAAACCTACATATTTTATAAAGCAAACAAGATTACGAACAGAAAATGGAATATCACCTAATCAGCACTTCAGTATAGTATTAGTATAGTGATGACAATTTATTATTTATATATACTGTATCGAAATTGCAAAGTAACATGCTCACGGTTAGTTCTATAATGTTGGAAACGAGTCAATATCTAGTACTTCCAAAATCTTACGGACTCACACTGGTTATGTCTTCAAACTATTTTGACGGGTAAATCCATTGTTGACCACTTGTTTGGGTGGTTCAAATTGTGTATTTTCTATACAATTCGCAGGATGGTCAAAGAAAACAACTGAGTCAACAAAGCAGGATTATCAATTGTTGGAATGTCAGAAACACCTTTGATGGGTTAATGATTTGGGTCCGTAAGATTTTGGAAACACTATATATACTTTATATCATATATTTGTTAAAATTTTCAGAAATACCATCAAGGGTAGAAATTTCGCATATTAAAATTCAGTAATAAGAATATAACACTTTTTAAGAAAAACATTTATGCTCAGCACGATTCAAATAAAGACGAAAGATCATCTTTATAACAACTATATCAAAACATAAATAGCATCAAAATATAAATGGTGGACGAAATTTTCTGATATTTTGCGCAAACTATGTGCAAATAAAAAGCTATATGAAATTATCACAACATAAAAATTCCCTGAGCATCATTATTCATTTCCTAATAAGGGAAAAATTTCAAATTCCTTATTCGTTGATTAACTAGCAATTCCTAACGTAATTGTAAGCTAATCTTTTCACATATTCTGAGATTTCATAATATTGGCAATGAAATTTATAACGAAAATACCAAATGAAGAAACTTTTAATGGCAAATTATTATTGTGAAGTAATTGTATTTTAATTATATTTTATCTGTAAAAATGTAATTTAATTAGTATAATTTACTTCAAAAATGAAGATAGAATTTTGAAATATATCAAGCGTTGTGTAATGTAAGACTGCTATGAAGTAAAATTATATAATGGGAAATATAAATAATAAAACAGTTTTTCTTATTTACAACTGAAAAAAACTTATTATTATATATATTTAAATCAAATATCTGTTTTAAACTATAATACATATAAAAATAATCTCATTTCTTGTTTATGTAATTATGTATTACTGTTATACTTACATAATGATTATTACTTTATTATGTCTTTACTGTCAGCGTTTCACTTACGAGTTAGTGACTATAGGGTTACATAAGTTAGTTAGGTTAGATCAGTTTATTTAATGATATAAATTTTCTATCAAATATAATCATATAATTTTAATTATTCCGTATTTCAATTATTTTATTTTACATAAACGAAATAACGTCAGAAAATGAAACTTTACAGCTCTAAAAAAATCTCTTTTTTGTACCAGTCACCTTGATTCTTTCATGAAGCAAATGATCATTGAACAATGAGCAAAAAACATGCAGGAAGCAAATACAGAAGCTCTATACGTAAATAATAAACAATAATCACGATTTTGCGTAATTTCCGTTTTATTTCATTCATGTTCTCGGATGTAAACTGCCACCTAAATAGCGTCAATGAAGGATGTTATTGTCCAAATTATGACGTATATCTTTCATTCATAAAAACAAGTTCATTCTTTAATTTTTGAATAAATAGTGGGAAATGACGCGGGTTTATAATATATGAATGATTTATAAGTTGTAGCTATTTAATTGACAGCAATTCATTATATTTTTTTGTTATGTAAGTGTAAAAAAGTTTGAAATTTAAATAATGTTTGTACAGCTGTTTCTTTCCGTTTTATTTCTTATGAAAAATGTAAAGTTTCTAATAAATCTGATTTGCAATATTGCAGAAGATTTTTTTTTTTTTAAACATTAATTGCAGAAATGAATATCAAAATATTTTTAATTATACGTACTAATTTAATAATTTTATTCTGCTCTAAATTTTTGGAAAACAAACCCACTTGAGCCGAATTGTTTTCTTGTTCTTAATTTATTTTTCCAATGCAAAGTAGTCAGTTAAAAACATTTCATTTATAATATAAAATTATAAAAATGGTTTTTATATGTAACATTTCTACAAAGGATGTACATATTTCAAGTGGTATATTCTTCTAATAAAATATTAATAATAAACATTCACATTTTCACTCACATAGACACACAATAAAATGTTAATTTATCAATATTTTATGTTAGCAGATTCATCTAAAATTCCAATCATATAGATTTATTCTCATTTTAAGGGCGTTCGGTACCTGGAGACAGGTATGGAGATTCCCATTATACGTAATTAATTCATTTCTCGAAGGCTACTGGAGATATTTACTTAATTCTTCAACTAATTGAAGGTTGAAACGCATTGAAGAATTCTATGTCGTCTCTAAACTGAAATCTCGATTATCATAGCCCAATTATTTTTAATGGGTGGTTTTCCAGAGCGCATTTTTCGGCAGTAAATACATTAATTTTTTTTAACGCTAAAGTTTAAAATTAAATTGACAGTAGCGACGGCATAGATATTTCAATTCCCTGTATATTAAAACAAAAATTACTGAAATATCTTCATAAATAACGAAGTTACGGAATAACTACGGAAAAAAACTTTCAATCGCATTTGACCTTCACGTGGGTCACTGTTGAACTTGAAAAAAAGTGAAATAAAATGCATTGTTTGTAGGATCAATATAACATTCAGTCGTAAGGGTTACCTACTTCTATACAGTTTTTATTAACATTCAAATTTGGAAAATCACAGCTATACACAAAAGCTGAAATATATTATTTTTGCTCAACACATTATTAATAATACTGATTTTTATAATGACACTCCGCGGTATCTGTAATTCTCCGTCTCATTATTCTGAGTTCACAGAAATAGCTACTGACATTTAATCTTATATAAATAAATACTGCGCATATTGTTAAGAGCCCTTCACCTAAAATTAAAATTCAGATTGGCCGAAATTTGAAATTTGTATTACTAACCAAGCAACGTTTCAAATTGTTATTTTTATTTTGCATTGCATTCGTTATGATAATATTTAAATATATTTGTGAAACATCCCCCGTTTAATAAACAAAATGGCCGCTTGTAGAGACAAAAAAGTTCAGTTTGTTTAATGCTGATTGTAATTTAACAATTGATTGGGAGCTTGAAAACAAATATCAGTTTGGATTATACATGTAAAACAACATTCTTCCATGTTTTCATTATGCCATTAATGTATCATGCCAATGATTTAAAAAAAAATCGTCATCACATTTTTTTGCTATAAACCATCTACTAATAAATATTTTATTTAAATACTAATTAAAATGTGGAAAGATATGAGACTAAAAAAACTTTATTTTTAATCCAATGATACCAAACACTACATAATTATTTAAAAAAGAAAGTAGCATTAAAATAGTATTGGATTTTGCATGGGATCCCCTATGCTGAAACCTAATGTTCATTCTGGGCGAAGGACTCTTAAAAGGAAAATCACTTCAACAATATTAATTACAAGAATATAAAAAACAAAAAACTCCACGTTTTTCAAGTACAACAATATCCAATATCACCATACGATTTTAATTAAAATCCCGCTAAGAAGAAAATACATAATTATAATATTTTCCATGCGTCTATATAAACTACGCAAATGCAGCGTTCTCTATTATACTATAGACTTTATTATTTGTTGATGGTATGACGTAGATCAGAGAGCTCTCTGTAACCTTAGAGCTCTAGGAAATAATATGGTACAATACACAAAAGTTTGTTTTATTATTATTATTATGTTATTATAGACGTCTATACAGCGATACTACGTCGTTTGAGATTAAGTAATTAATAAAATACGCAGCGGGATTGATAATTATAAAGAAGTGATTTCAGTAAATTCAAGATTATTAAATTTTATATGATATATTACGGGAATAAAATATGAAATTAAATGGACAATGGATTTATTATTATTATAATCATATTTGTAAGTTATATCCTGTATTTATTTCAAATATTGGTCAATCAGAAAGAAAAAAATGGTATTTTATTCTATAAAATATATCTGATTGTGGGAAAATTTATTTTCTTCGCAAAACTTGCCTACCAGAAGAAATTTAAAATTTATATTTTTTTGATAGACTCTTGATTTGCTAGACGTATAGAATTAAAAAATACTTATAATAATAATATTAATAAATGACTTTCAAAATATACAGGAAAAACTGATAGAATTCTTGTGAATATTTTTAGTTTTATTCCTATGATAATTTAAAAAGAATTGAAAAAACATATATATTTTTTAAATGAAAAAAGTGTTATTAAATATATATAACCTTCATCAATAAAAAATCCCTCTTATTTCTTTGTGAATAACACACCCCAAGTGACTATTTAGTAGTTCTTTTTTATATGAAATATTGATTTAGTGTTTCTGACGTTGTCTTACAACAGCAATTAATTTCTTCTGTGTACATACACAGGACTTCATTAGAATCAAATGGAGAAATCAATAAAAAGTAAATAATTAATTTATTTCACAACGTTGAGTTAGGTGTAATTATTAAGAGAGAAAACATTTTCAAATAAACATGAGAAGAAATTAAATATTTAATAATGAGAAATTGGTATTAGCGAATATTGCCTACAATAAAATTAATAATATATGACCTACGCCTCACGGCACTCTTTATATGATATATCTATTATATTTAAAAAATTTCAGCAATGATATCACTACGCAATATACAATAAAATTTATGAAATCTGATGTTTGTTAAAATAAAATATATTAATTTTTTATCTTTCTTCAAAAGCCTCAAATATACCTTAGAAAAAATTCTAACCAAATTGACTTGTAACGCTAAATAAAATAAATTATTACTCGTGTAATTTCGTTTTCTTGTCTGATTATAATATAAAAAAACATTTTTACAATATAACTGTACATTATTACACATAATTCTTCATTAATTTTCTAATAACTCTTTTCTAATCTCACATACATAATCATAATTACATAATCGGCACAACATAAATACTAGACTACATAAACATCTGTTAATAAAACGCCAAGCGATTTGCCCATTAAAAAAACTGCGCATATCATGTCAACATTTCTCCATACAAATACCATATAAAAGATATATTTTCTGAAGATGGTATAACACAATAGTAAATAGATCGTCCTATGGATAATGGGGAGGAAACTCCGCGAAAACGAACTTGTTTCCTGGAATCAGAAATCGATATCGTTGCTCCGATAATGCCAAGGTCGTATTGAAACGGTACTTTTACGCATTTAATACTGTCATAACAAACGATAAGGAAATATTAATTAAATAAAATGGATTTTTGGTGCGTATTTTCCTGTTTTGAGAATTTTGTGGCGTACTTGGAAGTGTGTTTAGATCTGTTTATTTATGTGACAATCATTTGTAAAATCTAATAAATAATTTTAATTTTTTTTATAGCCTATAATATTTTGGTTTTTTTATATTATATAATTATATAAATTTTGAGTGCTCATTTTTTTTAGATCACATTATGAATTTATTTTAAGGGAGAGGTAATATAAAAGTATACTCGATCTACACTTTAATTTTTTTTTAAGTTTTCATTCCCTGTATTATTTATTGCTCTGATATTGTAAGATGTAGTATATTATACAACACCAACATTGTTCAGAAATATTCAAAATTTAAAATGTCATATTGACCTGCTAATTGCAATGGAACTTCCTTATACAGTTATAACTAAAGACAATTTTTTATTCGCAATTTTTCCTTGATAACAACGCAACTTTTTGATATCAATTTGATTTGCTTTACTGCTGTTAAACCTGTATTTTTTCAGTGGGGAACTGCATTTTCCAACACACATAAGCTGTTTTACTTTCTCTGTCTCTATTGTGCTCGTTTTCCCAAGAGACCGATAAGCTGTGCTGAAAAAGGTGGAAAAGGAAAAAGGAAAATACCATGAATCAATATTGTTTTTATTATTTTGTTCAGTCTATATTATCGGGAAGTCATAATTATTTAACATTTTTTATTATTAATAATTAAAATTAACTACTGGTTTTTTCTTTTATATTCCAATATTGTTGAGTCTGATTATTCAATAAAAACACAAAATTATTACTATTACCTGTCATAAACACAAAGCACAATTTTTCATACGGAAAACAACAGAAAATAATGTGACACTTTAAAATAGATAAAGTGAATAAATATTAGTTGATCAAGGTCCTGGGCTCCTAGACAAATGGAATTCTGTTATGTATTTAATGAGACACGTCATCAAAAACAATAGCAGCAGACTTATCCATATATTGTATATTTAGTCTGGAAATTACCGGTTCATGTAAACAATAATATCATATGATAATATATTTGTCTCTTGATATAATATTGAAATTAATTATCACCAATGATCTATAATTAAATAATAGGAAGTGTAAAAAATATGGGGAAATTTTAGTCCTATTTAAAAAATTACAGTATATTGTTTGAATATACTAATGTATTTTAATATATAATTCTAGTGATTTTAAAAATAAATAACAGTTGAATAATCGAGTTTTATTTTTTATTGTTATGCTGGTAATAATATCGTCAAATAAAAATATTTGAAATAAGTGTAAAGAGTCGTTTCACATATTTATATGACTTTGTAAAAACCCAAATTTTGATTTCCATCAATTTCCTGCTATACTGTTGTATTTAAAGTTTTAAACTTCTCATAATTTTTGCTTTTTTTATTAAGAATAACTACATTTCCAACATTTTTTGCTGTATAATAATATTTATGCTTGAAAATTAGTACATTTCAGTCGGTCCAAATTGATGAAGGAGCATGATGGATCGTCATGAACGGAAAGATTTATTTCATTTTTTGTTATTAAAGGTTTTTTTTTCCTGCGGGAAGCCATCTTTTCCAATACACATATCCCGTTTTTACTTTCTTTGTTCTCTATTGTACTCGCTTTCCCAAGAAACCTTTAATCTGTGTTGGAAAAGATGGCTTCCCGCAGGAAAAAAATACCCCTTTAAAAACCATGGCAAATTTAAAGAACATTTATTATTAACTGAACTGTAAATTATTAAATATTTTGCCACAAGAGAAATACAAGAGAAGATGACATTTAGTTAAAGGTAATTAAAAAAATTAATAAATTTTGTATCTGGATGACTGTATTAGGAGATAATATAATATCGAATGCAAAATAATATCTTTATAAATAATTGTGTTGTATATCAGCTATCTGTGAGTGCAGAATAATATAAATGTTTGGTATTGCAATCTATATATAAGCTCCTCGGAGCAGTTATTTGTTTTAATACTATTATAGAAATAAGTCTTGCCAGTTGCCACGGTTATTTCAAACAAAAAGTAACTCTGGGTTCAATTCAAGTTATATTTTAGTTTAAAAAAAAATAAGAAAAAATAATTCCATAAGCCTAATGAAATTATATATCATATCAAAGTAACTGACAATTAGAAATAAATTGAATATTGATGTGTGTTTCATAATAAAATTAAGAATTTGCATTTGAAATTAGACATCACCAGTTTTCAAAAAAAAAAAATACTTTAATCACTATAACACAAAAAAGTTTGAAAATATTAAAAAAACGTTTTATTTTTTTATCCGTCTTTTAAATATATTATTTTAATTTACTTAATTGTTACAGTTATTTCCCTTATTACAATTAATTTCGATTTCCTTAATAAAATGCTTCATTGTCTGCCGCTTGAAAAACTTTCACAAGTCAACTTACAAGTTGATATTTTCCATCATTTTGAACTGAGCACCAGTGGTATTTATCTTAGGAATGCAACCAGGCTTGATAGCGTTCATGAGTTTACAGAGAATGATTCCATCTTTTATTGCGTCTTCATATGAAACATTTTTTGGGAATTTTTCACCAATTATGGATTCAATCCAAGCCTGAGCTTCACGTTCCTGGTCGGGGTCACGTTTGCCGGCGATCTGCAAAAGAACATTTGGAGGTTAGTTAATTGAAAATTACAGCTTTGTTCAGTTACATTTATATTAGAGTAATTTATATATTTTTTTAGATTTAATCCATAACTGGATATTTTAAAATACAGCGTACAACCCGAAAGGAAACTGTTTTTTTTTCCATACTTAGCCTTTTAAAATATATTTATTTGTAATAAAAAAGAGTTGTAAACAGTTGAAACATGCCAATACAGTTAATTTATTTTAAGCCAAGAAAGAACTATTTAATATTTAAGGTTACTTATACATTATTCATTCGGAATAAAATTATTTTCTAATGGAAATTTTTTTAGATTTTTTTAAAAGATTTTCAGTAACTTATAAGTAATGATTTAAAAAAAAATTTAAAGGGTGACCTGCAGATAATGAATTTCTCATTTTCTGTAATTTTCTTGTACCTTACATTATTAAAAAAATATTAAAAGTTTGAAATTTTTGAACCCAACGGATCAAAAGATAAGTTCCATAAGGCAGCACAAATCGAACTGCTTAAATCTGTTCACTACCTTGCGAATATATGCAAATTAGTCACTGAAAAACACATATCAGAGCATATCAATGAAGAAGTAGCAAAACTGGCTTAATAATAATGCAAATTAATCATTTTATTCACATAGTAGCAGTTGTCTCGTTTTCGGTCACTCTTGCTCCGCTTCCTTACAGCTTATTTTACCGCATTTTCTAAGGTGAATATCTCCAAAACTAGCGATTTTTGAGAGCAAGGAAAATAATATGAATTATTTATAACAAGAAGACTAATATGATGTTATAATATCAGAAAAGTCAATTTAGCTTCAAGTACAAGTAACCCTTTAATTTTAGTGGTCACTAAAATAATAATAATAATAAACGTTTACGTTCTGTACCTTTGCAAAATTACTTTGAAATGAGTTGTACTGAATTCCGTTTCTCTCACAGATACATAATTGATTTATTATTATTATTATTATTCTATAGAAGAAAATTAGTAATGTTTAATTGAATCAGACAATATATTTTATGTATTTTGCAGTCATCTAATTTGTCTTTTTCGAATTTGCATTATTTTTGAATCAGGAATATCTCGAAATTATTAAAAAAATAATTCTCATATCTTCATTTTATTAGCTATTTATTTCCAGAAACTTGTGAAATAAATTTTATCAAGTTATCAATAACTTAATTTTAAATTGAACAGAAAATAAGTTTAACATACTGTAATAAATAATAGTTTATTGACAATCATAATTATTATTAAAGATAATAGAAATTAGGTTTCTCTCATAAAGAGTTAATTGCGTAGTTTCTATGGATTTAGAAATAAATAAAGTAGGAATTGCTCCTAAATGGAATAAATAAAGTAGGAATTGCTCCTATATGGAATAAATAAAGTAGGAATTGCTCCTATATGGAATAAATAAAGTAGGAATTGCTCCTAATCGTAAGAAACATGTGTAATGAGGATTTTTTTTTCTTTAACGTTCCGTTTAATCTGCAACCTAGTGCTAGTAAACTGTACAAAGCTGAATTCGAC
>JAQIWE010001399.1:0-16015 GCA_034698565.1 Campodea plusiochaeta
ACCCTTTAAAACAGCGCCATGTTTTCATTGCATCACGTGATCAAGCCAACTGCGTGACGTCACGCGTATCAACCCCATAGGCCTCGCCTATATCGCTTATTTTTGTAGATTACGTTAAGTTTGGAATATTTTACAGTATTCAATTGTGTTAGAGACAAAGTAATAGTGAGTTGAGTTATTTTTTTGTTAATTTTACGAAATGTTTGAATTTCTACTGCCACGTGATATTGTTCCGATTTCAGTGGTTGGGAAACATCTGAATATATCGAAGATATCTATAGTAGGCCTATGTATGGATTGTTTTCGTTAGTTCTTTTATCGTGTAAAAGTATTTCGGTTGTTATGGAGATACAGAATAATAGCGATTTGAATTATTTATGAAATTTCTGGTGTATTTAGAACTTGAAGGTTATGTCAGGTGATGTGTTGCATTATCGGCTGTTATTATTTTTATACTGCAATACAATATTACATTGTTTTGTGATGATGATTTTGTAATATAGGTTAATGTTTGAGTTATGGTATTATTTTTCAATAATTCTGATAAATAAGGTGGAATATATTTAATCAGGTTTCCAATTTCGACTCTTCCTTATAAGTAGAATTGACACTGTATGTAACCTTAGGGATCTACATAGTTATTATTTATTCCAAATAAATTATTGGTATTTGGTTGTTACAAAAATCATATTTCTGTTTCAGTGCTAATATAATTTATTTAGTTTCTGAGTGTCGTGAGTGAACATTGTGAACTTTTTGTATAAACTAATAATTTGCATTAAAATATAGTAATAAGTGCAAAAAAAAAAAACTGCTGGAGTAATGGTAAAATAATATTCATTGCAGAAATTATAAAAAGAGACGGTCTACGAAATTATATCCGTATTCAGTTTTGTTTAGATATTTTAATCTGAAATAAAAAAAAATATCGAATTCTTTTTACTCCTCTTCTTATTTTTTCTGATCATTATTTTTTAGTTTTATAAGAGAGAACGAAGAGACGAACAGTAATAAGTTTGTGGTGGAATTTGAATAATGGAAATAATTTTTCAGTATAGGTCTAATGTTTAATTTTTTACCAAAATCTCTCTAATATCTTTGTATTCTTTAAATTTATTTACTTAGAAAATAAATATTATGATCCCATGCTGGTATTTTTTTTTATATAACTACAACTGCTAGAGTTAATTGCGAAGTTATTAATAATTAATAATACGCTATAAATTGACTACTATTTTAATAAAATAAATATAAATTAAACTATAGCCTATATAATTGTTACTGTTCTAATAATTTTCTTCTTTGGAATTATCTCAAAATATCGATATAAAATCAAAACATTCCTGTATTGGAATCTAAGTCTCATCGAAATAAAAGACATGGAATCAAAATTTTTAGAGTTTTATAGAATCTGATTAAAAAAATAGAACTGGTATTGAAACTGGAATTTGTATTTTTTTTTAATATCCAGCATCTATGACAATTAATAAAGGACTAAGCAATTTAACTTATACCTTGACTGATAGATCTATATATACTGTTGTATTTTGATGAGAAAAGAGAGATGGAGGAAAGTTATGAAAACCTCACTTTTTGAAAATTTATGATACATGACAATTGGTGAGTTGCAATTTTTTGAACTTTCGAGAGAGGACAAGTAATTGTCGACATGTGTTCATGTAATTGTCCACATGTGTTCAAGAGAAGGGGGCAAAAATTGTTAAAAACCATTAAACCAGGTGACGTGGATTATGGAGGCTCCGTTAAAAGAAATTTGTGTAATTTTGCCTTCTCTTTCAAAAGAAGTTAGTATTTCCCTTTCATATTAAAACAAGTTTGTATTTCCCTTCTCTTGTAGGTTGACTTTGACAAATGGAAGGATGAAGATAAAAGTTATTGTGACATTTACATGGGCGGAATGGGAGGTATGGGTGAAATGCCAGGTATGGGCGGAATGAGTAATATGGGAGATATAGACGGAATGGGGATGCCAGGAATGGATTTTCTGCTTTGAGGCAGCATCTTACGGCATTTGAAGGATTAGAAAATGCCTTGTGATATTAAAGAAATGAAGGACTTCCTCTTGAAAGTCAGAATGAAAGGTGTCAAAGCTGTAAAGATATAGCCTACTGGTACCTATATACAGTGGGACGAAGTTTAAGTTACAGTCGATTTCTCTACACACTTATGCAGATGAAGAGAAGTCAGACAAACTCAAATAGTCACAGGCAAGTAAACTGGATGTGTTTATAGGGATATGGGAGGAATGAGTGAATACGAAGATTTGTACTGAGAGGTAAGAATTATTATTTTTTGTTCATTTTAATTTTTAAACATGTTTTATTATGAATATTGTACGTATTTGTGAACTTTTATTATCTATAGCTACTATAGGGTAACAGAGAATGCTAGGGTAACAGAGATTTTGTTGTTTTCCGTCATATCTTGTGCATTTCATTATTCTCAGTTACTACTTAATTCCAAGAACGGTACAGAGCAGTACAGGTTTTTTTTCGCCGGTTAAAAAGGTATTTCAACAATATTTACTGAGTGCTACTAGGCCTATATATCAATGCAGTAATTATAAACTACATTTTCAATACATTTAATCTTGCCTTTCTATAACAATAGCTCCTAAAAACTAATTTTAATTCTGTAAAAAATGCTGGTTTCTCTTTCAAAACCAATCATTGGTTCTATGAAAATGCCCAGTGTTGGAAACAGGAATGATAATTAGTTATGCTTACAATATTGAAATTAACCATAATTAAGAGTATATTTTGTGAGTTGCTCCAACACTGTTTTCACAGAAAATTCTCTTCTGTAAAAATATTTCTACACTGAGTGTGACAATGTAGAAATCTTTTTACAGAATCACCAAATGCAACACAAATTAAATGACTAAAATGAAAATGGATTGGTCAAAGGTAACTTTTGAGAACACTTTCTAGCTAGGTTCTTTATAGGCCTATTTGAAAAATTGAAATTGAAAATTTGTAATTTCGAAGACGGAAGCATTTCTCTGATTTGGATGATTTTTAGGAGCCAGTAGGATCAAAATGTTATTTGCACTATTGCTTTATACAGTATCATTGATAATGTAAAACTATTACATTAACAGGATTTATAGTAAATGGTGAGACTTTGTGAGTCGGAACCGTGATCGTATATACTATTCTTTCCTGGATAGGTGAAGGTAGACTTTTGGATCTTAATATACATTCTTTCAATAATATGAATATTATGAATTTATAGGCAATGTCTCATCTAGAGCGTTTTCATCTATGAGTTATTTATATTAAGAAGACTAATATTATGTTATAATATCAGAAAAGTCAATTTAGCTGCAGGTAACACTTTAAAGATTTTGAAAGACAATTACTTCACTGTTTTTGTATATTTCTGGTTCTTTCATATAAAGAGACAAGTTATTATTTCTACTGCATAATATTACTTGTTTCATGGAAATTTGAATATTATATTACTACAGTTCATGATAAAGTACTTGAAACTATATTGTTTTTAATATTTGGGTTTAAAAGTTATATATTCGAACAATGCTGAAGTTGATATTCTTTCGTACTGGTTTTGATATTTTTTGCACAGACTATTTGAGAGTGATCCTGGAGACCTTAGGTTTCCTTAGCACTACTTTACTTTCGAAAAATATCATAAATTAAGAAATAAATTATTATATGGAAATTGTGTGAAAAATCGTAATTATTATCCAACAACAAAGTTCTAAAAATTATTCGATATTTTTGGACATACAAGTTTATTTTTACTTGTAAGATGTTCTTGCCAAATATTTAGGCTTACTTGATGTGCCCCTTATTATTCCAATCGAAAACTGAAATTCCGTCATCAAATTTTCATTTTCAACACTCAATTTTCTAGTTCACTCGTCAATAACATATACGGTAGCCTACTGCAGAACAATTCAGTCTAAATTTTAATAGATTTAATTGAAATTCGTTATATTTTTCTGCTGTTGATTCTGTATGCTGAAAGTTTTGAAAATTATTGACTGTTTGTATAATTTTAGTGCAGTTTACATCAGTGTAATAATAAAAGTGAATAAAATAATTAAAATTGAAAAATGACTTCTCCGAAATTATGCTCGACTGTCAGGCGTCGTCATGGCCAAAATTTTCAAATAATATTTAACGAACATTATGTCATTATTTTTAAAATTTTGAAATATTTCACCCATTATATATAGGGCTTGCAATACCGGAGTGTTTTTCCAATACCGGTATTTCGGTATTCAAATACTTTACCGTTTTTAATGAATTAGACTACGTTTTTTGTAAGGAAATGTGGAAAAACTACAGAAAATAGACACTATATCGAACCTTTTTTTAGTTTCAAGTGTTGGTATGGTCACTTTCAGTTTTTCCGAATGGACGTGGCAATGGTGAGATAAAAATATGAACATTTTAATTTTCAAAATCTCAAGATTTTAGTGATTTTTAAGAGTAAATTGGATAATAAATGACTAAAAAGAGTAAAAAAAAGTGACATATTTAATACGGAAATACCGGTATTTTGATTGTCCTAATACTGGTATTACAATATCGCTTTTTTGACGAGATACCGGTATCCCGGTATTGCAAGCCCTACTGTTAATATTATAACTTCGTAATTTCAGCAGAAAGGTGGAAACAAATGATGTTAAACCAACTGTAAAAATACACTATTTCGTCACCTGTAATAATAATATTTAAGTTTCTGCGCAGTATTCGAATTATTTTGTTTGTTAACCTCTAAGACTTCATACATTATTTTTATTATACTTGACACAGTAGTAATTCAGATAAGATAATCAGATGGTGATAGTTTTTGCGAATTTTCATATTAATAAATTTTTCCGCTGAACATGAAGGCCATATTTGCTAAATGTAGTATTACGGCATTTTATGCTTGAAAATGATACTGTCGGTCCTAAGTCTCTATTGTATCTTATTGGGCTCTATAGAGAATTAGTGATAGGAGATAGAACATACTGAACAATAAAATGAAGACTAGAGAACTGTTCATAGATATTCTAAACTCATGTTGTGTGTAGAGGCTTTAGATCAGTACACGCAATAATTTTATCTTGCTCTATTATTAACCGCAATGCTAAGGTATAGATATTTAACAGACAACGCCCTCATATACTACAGTGACACTCTATGGACTACAGTTAACTGTAAATATTATTGTTTGCTATAATTCAGTAATGTACAGTTTTAAAGCAATAAATGTTTTTTATCATTTGTAGTATAGATATTTTTTGAATATTGATTGATATTACTTTATCCGTCTGAAATCGAGCTTGAAACACGTACATTGTGGTTATAACTCAGATTTTTATTTCCTCCACTCACTAGTATTTTGTAGCTAAATTAGTATTTTGTTTCAGTATGACTCTGTGATCAATGCGAAATTCATCTGCTACATCTAACTCTTTCTTAAATAATCTGTTATTATACTATTAATATCTGGTGAGTAAAATAATATTTCTGGTTTATTCAATAATTAATTTAGTTATATAAATTTTGATATTAATAATTTTGGTAACAGGTTAGGAAACCGACTGAAATTGGGTAATACTACGAACAAATAAGAAAGTTCTGCTGTATTTAGTTATATACGTTTGCATTACGCAAGCTGATGTCTTAATGTCTAATCAAATACATTCGTTTGTGTGAAGACTTATTTTAAAATACTGAGTGCATAATTCCCGTTAACAAAAACAAATACAATATTATTTCAAATTAATATCTTCCAATCACTAAATTAATAACAATTAGACAGGCAGAAATCTAAAATTATTGCAAAAGTTTACAAACATTTATTTACACGTTAAAGACAACATAGCGGGAAAAGTCGTTATAAAGTACAGTATTTACAAATGTAGAAACGTACTCTTATCTTATGTCGAGCACTTTTATCACTAAGCTATACTGCTATATAGTGATGATAAACTAATAACAATGTTAAAGTCTCAACTCTCAAGGAGAAATATATTGCGAAGTTTAGCTTTCTTACTTTGGTAGAAGAGTGAAGAGCCGATACGGTAGTTGCAGAAGTTATAACTTCTATACTTGAAGTATCATATTTGCTGTGAAACAATAAAATTTATTTTTAAGACTGCAATTGACATCATTGTCAAAATTTGGGAAACTGTAAAACGATTTCATTTGTATTAATATTATGTTATTAATAAATAATAATTTTCAATCTCATCAACCAACTAGAAGCCTTTCTTTTGCCTCTATAATCTTAACAGAGAGAAAAAAATCCTGGAATTGGAGATTTATTTCTTGTCATGGTGATAAAATGTAGGAAAATGGAACTAAGATAATAAAAACTTCGCTCTTTAAAAAAAAAAAAAAATTGAATAAAAAATCGAAAAAATATAGTAAAAATGATCTATACTATAATTGGGCACGATTTTGAATAAACTTTCTTCGCTCGCGCCAACCATGGTGCCACTTCGTGGAGGGTCTCCGAATTTAGCGGTTCCTCCTCCATAAGTCAATTTTTTAAATGCTGGAAAGATAAAACCTACCAGCATAATTGTAATGAATATTATTTAAACACCTAACAATATTCTTGTCTATAATCTTCTTCTTCTTTTCGTTATTGTAAAGTATAATTTTTTTTCTCTTTTTACTTTTAACATATTCAAAGAAGATAATTATTAAAAGGATGCGATCGAAGAGCATGGTATTATCTGTTTGCCTTCCTCATTCGATCCTTTAGCAGCGAAAGTCGACAATAGGCACTAAAACATTAAACCCTTACAAGGCTAAAGTCGACTTTAGTTCACAACTATATGAAAAAAACCTTTAGAGTTGATTTTTTCATTAAAAGGATGCTACTAAAGGCAGAAATTAAAAAAAATCTTACAGTTTGTTACATTGGGGTACCATCTACAGGAAGTTAGTATATAATGTTAATGTATACGTATTTAAAAATTGGACAAATATTTATGCAAAGTTGTGCGTTTTGGACACCCCTGTAACTGAACCAAAAGTACAATATCACTTAAGAGAAGAAGAGAATGATATGTTTATTTACATACTCTGTTTAAATATAGTAAGTTGACAAATGCCACAGAATAACAATATCAAATTCACAAATTGATTACAATAAAATATTTTCAAATTTGTGTTTTTGTATATATATGGTTGTGGAGAATGTGGATGGAATCCTTTAACACGCTCAGGACAATTTCTTGAACCAGTTTCTTTTGCAGATCAAATCTTTTTATAAATTTCTCCAAGGAAAAGTTAGTAATCGTTTCTCGGGCTCCAATATACAATCCGATAACCTCTACGTTGTTTAATCAGCGCAGTGGAATTGTAAATGGAGTTGATTCTCTTGTTGCAGACTATATAGTGATAAAAACAGTGATAAATTAAAATTAATACATTATTTTTGAAGTATTGCGAGTAAATTTGCCAAAATTCCTTTGAATTAAATTATAATAAAGTGATAAATTGGTGTTTCTGAGGCTAGAAGTTTCTTGCATAATGTTTTGGTAATGAAATTTTGGAAGTTTAAGACCGTATTTTATTACCAAAACATATAGTGACAAATTAATTTTATAAGTTTCATATTCTTAAATTATTCCAGGATATATCAAATAAAGAAATATTACCTATATTGGTGTCAATTGTTATCCTGAATGACAAAGTAAAGAGCTAAACATTTTTTTAGTAAATATTATTTTCATCTTCTTTGTGAAAACAATTATAATCTTATCATTCTCCTTGATTCTATCCATGGTCAACAAATAAAATAGTCCTAAATACAAATTAAATAATATTTACGAAGTGCTATAGGGATTTTTCCACCGTTAAATACGTTCGGGAAGACGGGAAATCAATAATTGATAAGAGATAAAGATAAATATGCGTCATATCATAACAAAACACCTGGGAAAAATCACATTGAAAATAATGTTTTGATAATACTTTATATTAAACTAACAATGGCAAAAATTGATTCTGACTTGCCCATCCTTTTTAGATGCGACCTGCAGCGAAGCGCAGAAAGCATATCTATTGTCCTCGGTATGTCCGTCCGTCTGACCGTTTGTCTGTTCGCGAGAAACAGCTCCTAAACGGCACAAGATATTTATAGGGAAATATATATAAAACGTTCTCAGAAAAAATAATTCAAGCCCATATTTTTATTTTCGAGTCGATCGAAAAAACTTTGGCGAATATCGAGTCGATAAATCCGATAACGGCACGAAATAGGTACATAGAGAATCATGTATTTATTCGAAGGGCGATTTTATCGTGATTCCAAAAATGACTCCACTTTTAAAATTCGACAGAAATTCGACGAATATCAAATCGGTCAATATTTTACGAATGTCGAGTCGATATACCCAATATCAGGGGCATAGGAAAATAGGTATAGGAAAATATATAGTAAAAGTTCTCAGTAATATACTGGCATGCCACATATTAATTTTTGAGTCGATCGATCGAACTTTGACGAATATCGAATTGACATTGTTCCGATAACTGTTAAAGACAGGTATACTAACTATAAAACAATAATTTGAAAGACAATTTATTCTGATTCTAAATAAGTGTCAATTTTATGTTTCATTTTTTTAAATGTTTTCATACAAGCACTGGTCTATATGGTCGCATCTTTATTAGTTTTTATTATTGATTTAAAATCCTCTTTTATAAAATTTAAAATCGTTATATAAATAAAAATGGAAGGATTCTACCCATATTGCAGATCAGAAAAATTCTGGTCACCAATAAATAACATATCATTACTGTAATTATTGAGTATGTAATCGTAAACAAGCCTTATATTTTAGGGTAAACCGCGTCGTCCTTTTCCCAAAAGAAAAATCTGGAGGCATACGGAAAACAGAAAATCTTCCTCTTTCGTGACTAAAATATAAATAATGAATAAAAAATATATTTACATGGAGCGAGAAAAAAATTTATATTATATTTTTCATTTCAGGCAAAATCTTTTCACTCGTAGCATCATTGGAAGCAGCAGTACCGCTGATAGCAACTCCATTATATACTTTAATATATGAGAAAACTGTAGATGTGTTTCCTGGATCATACTTCCTAGTCACTGTTGGACTCTGCATTATCATTCTTATTGGTTATTTGTAAGTATAATAACTATGTTGTCGTTACCAATAGTCCAATATCATTCATTAAAGGGTTACTTGCAGACAATGAATTTCTCATTTTCTGTAATTTTCTTGTACCTTACATTATTAAAAAATATATTAAAAAAAGTTTGACAGCATTTTTTGACCCAACGAATCAAAAGATATTTCTATTTATAGAAGTTCATATACAAGTCCTATAAGGTAGCACGAATCGAACTGTTTATCTTCGGTACCTTGCGAATATATGAAAATTAGTCGCTGAAAAACACATATCAGAGCATATCAATGAAGAAGTAGCAAAACTGACTTAACAATAATGAAAATTAATCATTTTATTCACATAACAGTAGTTGTCATGTTTTCGGTCACGCTTGCTCCGCTACCTTGCAGCTTATTTTACCACATTTTCGAAGGTGAATATCTCCAAAACCGGCAATTTTTGGGAGTTAAGAAAGATAATATGAGTTATTTATATCAAGAAGAGTAATATTAAGTTATAACATCAGAAAAATCAATTAGCTGCAGATAGCACTTTAAAGAGTAACGAATAACGATTCATATCATATAAGAATATTAACGATCTCGAATTTAAGCATCATACTTTTCTCTTGCTGACAATATTGTTGAAAGATAATAATTATAATTATGACAGCAAAGGTGTATTCAGCTCAAAATTCTGGAAGGAGAATAATATAAAAAGAAAATGGACTTTGTCAATCATGTTCTCAGGTTTGTCTTTGTAAAAGAAAGTATTTTCACTATTTTGAAATTCCTGGGCTATTAGTATTTTCCGTACATAGAAGTTAGGGCAAAATGGAAATGAAATGATTAGCTTACTAGTTTTTTTATCGAGCCCGAGCAATGACTCGGAACTTTTCTGAATTATCTGAGATTAAACTCGAGTTGTCAACTTAGCACATCAGCATTATTTTTGCAAAAAACATCATAATGAGATCAGAGACTCGAGCTTTTCTCGACTATAGGATTCCGAGATAACCGGGTATTTTATTTACTCCGCGACACGAAAAGCGTCCGGTCGGTTTACTTCATAATATATTTCAAATTGTGATTATGTTTTAAAGAAAGAAAAATCTCAATGGAACAGTAAGTACTACATGACAAAATAATAACATGTTATTCAGAAAATGCTAAAAAAAATTATGTAAACTTTGATAATAAATTATGACTTGATATTTCCATTATGAGTGAGGAGTATCTTATACGGATAGAAATCCTATATGCTTCAATTATGCATCAGGTTGCATAACTTTGCATATTCACAGGGGCTCATTTAGAGTCAAAATTATTTTATGCTGCTATTGAACAACACCAGAACTCCAGAAAATAACTCTATACTACGTAAAGACCAATAATGGACCATTATTATTATTAAATTATTTAAAAATAAGTTTTATTAAGCGCAATATAAGATTTATTTTAAGTTCATAATTTGCTACAATATCATTTAAATATTCTAAATTGAAAATAATAATAATAACAATAATAATAGACGATTTAAGAAACTCGTAAGGCGCGTCGAGTGCGATTCTTTTTCGAAACTCGACTCGGCTAGCTCTCATAGGATTACGTCGTCCATGGACGTCGCTAAAAGGGGGGGGGGAGGCGCTACCCCCCTCACGATAAATGTTTCGGCGCCGTGTCCTCCTCGTCCCTCTAGCAAAAAAAAAAATTAATCTAATGAAAAAAACTAAAATAGTTAGTCAAAAAACAATAATAATATAATTAGAGGCGTAGAAACCACGTATTATCTATAATTCGATTATTTTTTCTTAAAATTTCGTGTATTTTTTTATAGCAATTCAGGATTTTTTGCAATAAAAAAAAATGTTCGCACCACTGAAAAATTATTTAAAATTCCCTGCTGAAGTGTTCAATAGCGACTTTCATGTCCATATTCATAATGTTCACCAATACGTACGTCATCAAAATTATTTTTCATCATAGAAGCTAGTAATTTTGGATAAATAATCTTTTTATGAATCTAATAACATCTGAAAATTGTTAACGATTTGGTTCAGTAGTTGTCGAGAAATTAATTTTTGTATTTCGCTAAATCCCTTTCTTATAACATGCTGGGGGATAGATTTGTCCCCCAGCATATTATAAGATAGGAATTTAGCGTTTTATAAAAATTAATTTCTCGAAAACTACTGAAACAAATCGTTAGACATTTTCAGAAGTTATTTAGATTCATTAAAACATCATTTATTCAAAATTATAAGTTTCTGTAATCAAAAATAAAAAAGTGCGATGTCGATTACCCTTTCTCCAAGTGAACATTATCAATAGCCTGCTATCGGTGTTTGGCGATTCTAAAATGCAGAGTTATGTGGAAGAACATAAAATTTAATTGGTAAAACTTAATTACTTCGGGCACGTTTCGCATTTTAGAATCGACCATGTTTCAAAGTGGTAAAAAAAAGTCAGACGGACAAATTTTTCTTAGTATCCTGTAAGGTAGGCCTATGCAACACTTCAGGCTTGAATGTTTACCTACCTTGCAGGATAATAAAAAAATTGTCTTGGCTAACCATTCCAAGTCATTTTTTTACCACTAGTAAAGACTATCATCTAAAAAAAAAAAAGCACCGCGTTTCGATCCTTGTTATTTTGAAAGCATATTGTTTACCACTCGTTGTGAATCTAGGTGTTATTTTTTTTAGATGATATCCAGTATAATTATGGAGCAGCAAACAGCGCCATTTTTCCCCATGGAAAGGAATAGAAAAAATGACGTAGTTTATGCTACTCCGTAGTTCATAGATATAATTATTACTGCTAGCTGACGAAATATTACCCGAGGGATCTGCGCACTTCCCCGCAGTACGATGTAGTTTTTTGGCAGTGCAAACCCCTCGCTGCTAACGCCATAACACACCGTTACAAATAGAATTTTTTGGTAATATAATACGGTCTTTAACTTCCAAAAATACGTATAATTTCTCAAATTTTCAACTAACAAACTTAATATTTAGTCTTTATCAAGAGAATGGAAGTTTAAGACCGTATTATATTACCAAAACATTATGCAAGAAATACTTGAAATATAATTATTTCTGGACTACCAGACACTATTTTCCCCATTGAGACAAGATAAATGGCGTCGTCAATCCATAGATATGGCGTCAGCTAGCAGTACTAATAATATTGTACGTTGACACTAGAATACGCTTTTGATGCCCATAAAACCTTTTCCGAAATTATTTGCAAATCCTACGGAGTACTCAAAAAGTATCATACATCAGTAATGTGTTGTATAATTCCTAGGATACGTATACTAAAACCCTGAACTAAAATTTACTATTCATTTAAAGGCACGTTCACTTACTCCGATTTTAAGGCGCGTTCACTTACTCTGATTTTAAGGCGCGTTCACTTACTCCGATTTTAAGGCGCGTTCAATTAATCCGAAATTCGCAACCCAACTTATACAGCTAATCGGAATTAAAATTGTATGGAAACTCGGACCATTTTAAATTCGAAAGGCGGATACAATCAAAAGTTAAATCTGTACCATACTATTACGCTCCATGTAAATTTGGTTGCCCAGCTTATTACATTTCTCAAAACTATTTCAACGTGGAAACTTCCAGACTGCATATTTAGTAAGACAGTGTTAAGAGTAATAAAGCAGCCAATATGATTTAAAACATCGAAATATTTCAACATTTATACAATGTCATCCTCAAATGAAAATATTTCCCCTATATTTTCATTTGAGAATGACATTGTATAGATGCTGAAATATTGTTTTAAATCATATGGACTCCTTTATTACTCCTATTTCTCAAAACTACTTTTACTTAAGAAAATTCTACAAATATTGCGAGAAACCAAAAGCGTACTCCTAGTGCCATTCTTATAAACTAAATACATTACCGTGAATTTCTTCGTCAGGTAGACGATGTTCTCATCCTTGTCTATCTGAAAATTTCCCCATGCAGAGCAGAAGAGCGTTCAAGAAAACCCTCCCATTAAATATTTAATTTTTCAAAATTTGCTCTTTCTGCTACCTTACTAGTAATTACAACCCACCAGAAATATTTTTATTATATTCACCCCCAAAATAATTATGAGCATTATACATAATGCCTGCAATAATATCTTCTTTAGGTGATGAATAACTGAAGAACGTAGAAATTTCGATGAAGAACTGAACAACGTACAAATCTGAAAGAGAGGGAGAAGTAAATTAAAATACATTCATTATTATTATTATTATTATTTGATATAGTGACGTAAAATATTTGTTTATTATTGTCATCATTAAGAAAATAGCTGACTACACAGCACATTAAAAAAAAATCTTAGGATAACAACATTCCCATGGGAAAGAAAAACTGTGTTGGAAAACGACACCACTGACTAATATTCATTTAGATTCTATAAAATATTCTAAATCAAACTATCCTATAAAGGTATATAACCCAAATGCATCTATTTGCAGTCCTATTGCCTATACGTCAGGATAGTAAAATATTTTTTCTGAATAGCAATTATTGAGAGTTAAAAATTACTTTTACATGAACATCCAGAATTTCTCTGAAGAAATCTTAAAAAATGTAAATTATAAAAAAATAGCAATAGATTTTGATGTAATAAATTGGCAAAAAAATTATTTAAAAAAATGATAATATCGTTTAAAAAATCAAGTATTAAACGAAAACTATAAATAGGTCATATCATTTTGTATGTGATATCAAGAAACCTTTTACAAAGGGGTCATAGAGCCTTACATAAACCAAAACACACCAAAAATTAACAAGCAACTTTAACGATAATTAAAAACTGAATGCTTGAACTTCTTTAATTTTAACTTCATTATTTTGGAAGCTGTTCATTGCGCCTTATGATAAAAAGAAAAATATTATTTTATTCCGACTCTTCAAATGTGCAACAGTTCAATTTCCCTAATCTAATAAATAAATTGTTGTCGAATATTCCTGAGGATTTCACGATATATAAAGACGAGCAGAACCTATCCTCTTAATCATAGATCAAAAATATATTTCTCCGATTAAAATCCGATGATTTGAATTATTTTGTCTAACCTGAAATTTATTAACTACTAACTGCAATACCTTTCTGCTAAATTTTTAATATGTGTAATATACTTCTTATTGCTTATTTTACCGATTCTGCAGTGAGCCCTTGCAAAAGGTTTCCTGACACTCAAACTGTAGTAATTGATTTAAATTAAAAAATTAGTTAAAAGCAGTAAAAGTTCTTATTATAATGTTCACCAATACGTCATCAAAATTATTTTTCATCATACAAACTAGTAATATTGAATAAATAATCTTTTTATGAATCTAAATAACTTCTGAAAATTGCTAAACATTTGGTTCAGTAGTTTTCGATAAATTAATTTTTGTATTTCGCTAAATCCCTATCTTATAACACGCTGGGGGATAGATTTGTCCCCCATCATGTTATAAGATAGGGATTTAGCTTTTATAAAAAAAAAATTCTCAAAAACTACTGAACCAAATTAGATTCATTAAAATATAATTTACTAAAAATTATAAATTTCTGTGATCCAAAATAAGAAAGTGCGATATCGACTATACTCTTTCTGCAAGTGAACATTATCAAATCAAATTAAAGTCATAAAACGTTAAGAATAATAATTATTGAGCTTACATCGCATACCTGTTTCATACCTTTCTCATATTACGAAATGATGTAAATTCTCCCAGACCAGTTCATAACACAAACTACAAATAATTCCCAGATGACCAAGCTGAAAAATAAAATATAAATTATTATTATTTTGATCTGATTGGTTAAAGTTAATTTGTTGCCATTATTATTATGATTAATTTTGATTTTTCAGTTTCACTTGTTATTCTGTAATCAATCTGCTATAGGTGACCTGTTTTGTTTTATAAGTACTACACCAAGTTTGTACTCTTTCCTAATTTAGTAACTTAAATTCATTTATTGTATTAATTAAATCAAAAGAATAAATGACTGTGTATTTTAAACAAGTCGAGGGGCTTCATTTTCCTATCATAGTTTTCTGTACTCCTCCCTTTTCACTTTCTTTGTTTTCTATTGAACTCAATATCACAGTGGAAAGAAAAACTGCGTAGGAAAACGATACTCCTCATCAATTTAAAATATTTTATAGAATTTTAAAGAAAATGCAATATTTTATACTACTTGAACAGTATTCTATTTATTGTATTTTTTTTAGACTTAAATGTTTTTTTTTTTGAAAGTGTCCTTTACTGATATTCAATCTAAGTGCATCAATTTGCTCATTTAAAAAAAAAAATTATTGTTTCATCAACCGCTAGCGGTAAAAACCATCTAAATATTAACATTGCATATTGTTCCCCTTTGCCTTCATAATTAATCTTATAAAAGTAAATCTGTGTATAAGCAGTTTGATTTTACAGTAGTTTTATAAATACAAAAGCTTTGATTTATTACAAATTATCCTGTCGTATAGGCCATAAGTTATCTGTTGATGCACTTACGTTGCATACCAGTACAGGATACTTAAAAATGTTCAGTGCAGTCTAACAAAATCAGTTAAACAGAACTGTACAAAATATTAAATTTTCTTTTAGATTCTATGAAATATTTATGTCAGGTAGCGCGCATCCTTGTTTAAATAGATCACTATATTAATTATTCAATTCGCCAATTGTGTGAAAAGCGATCCTGGTGGTTAAACTACATCCAAGATGGAGGACTTGTCCACTTGGGGTATAGAATGTACGTGAAATATAGGAAATAACACTTATTTTATGATTTCTGAAGTCCAGAATTATTTCCCTGGGTTTATTTTTTCAAGTTAATAAGATATTTAGCTGTAGAACATATTTC
>JAQIWE010001400.1:0-16013 GCA_034698565.1 Campodea plusiochaeta
CTTTTCAAAAATTGCCGGTTTTAGAGATATTCACCTTACAAAATCAGCTGTAAGGTAGCGGAGCAAGCGTGGCCCAAAACAGGACAACTGCTGATATATTAATTTGCATTATTTTTAAGTAAGTTTTGCTCTACTTAATAGATATACGTTTTTCAGCGAATAATTTGCATATTTTCGCAAGGCAGCGAAATGAAGCGGTTCGATTTGTGCTACCTTGTGGTAAATCTATCGACTACATACAAAGCAATATCTCTTGATCCGCTGGGTCAAAAAATGTCAAACTTTTTGCAAAAATTATTTAATAATGTAAGGTATAACGTATAAGAAAATCACAGAAGATCGTAAATTTATTATCTGCAGGTAACCCTTTAAACAAAATATCAGAAATAGTAGAATATAAAAATACGCTTTTGAACATATAAGCATTTCACCATTATAGGATTACATAATCTTATTATAGAATCAATTTTCAATATCAACTGGCAGCAGCTGTAGTAAATGGAATTTAAAATAAGGGAAATTAATGGAAAAAAATTATAATGAATTTGAAAATTAGAACAAAGGTTTATTAATGAAAAATTAATGCTATTAAATGCAATTAAAAATGAACAGCTGTTGGGGTAAAAATTGAAGGTCGCGCTGAATAATATACGGTACATAACTGGAGACCACGTTTTCATATTCGTGATTATTTAATAGCAAGTTATTACCTTGAACGATAAACAACAATACAATGGAAATAAAACAAATGAATGGAAAAACTAATGTGTAGTGGGATTACTTGGAATCTTTACGACGAAAAAGAGAAAAATATATATTTTTATAAGTAATAATATGTTTGAATTCAAAGATAAGTTTAAAGGATTACTTACTGATAATGAATTTCCGGTTTTCTGTGATTTTCTTGCACCTTATGTTATTAAATAGTTTTTGCAAAAAGTTTGACGTTTTTTACTCAACTGATCAAGAGATATTTCTATTTACATAGTCGATAAAATTTCCACAAGGTAGCACAAATCTACCTTCGTTGCCTTGAGAAAATATGCAAATTATTCGCTGAAAAACACATATCTATTAGGTAGTAGCAAAACTGACTTAAAAATAATGTAAATTAATCATTTTATTCATATATCAACAGTTGCCTTGTTTTGGGACACGCTTGCTCCGCTACCTTGCAGCTTATTTTCTTGCATTTTCTAAGGTGAATATCTCTACAACCGATGATTTTTGTGAGGTAAGAAAAATAATATGAGTTATTTATATCACGAAGACTAATATGTTATAATATCAGAAAAGTCAATTTTGCTGCAAGTAACCCTTTAATTTTAAAGATCCGAAGAAATATTTTTTAAGATTACAAAATTAACCAATTTTTAAAAAATATATATTAGCATACGGTAATAATTCTATCCGGTTTATCAGTATGTTAATTTTTCTTCTTATTGTGAACAAACCCTGAAATATTATAATTAGAATACATTCGATTCCTATTTCCGATAATAAATATTATTTTTTATTTATATCACCTTATCACAATTATGAAAAAGATAAGTAGAATATGATAATGAAATAATGTTTACTAACATACATTAACTGTATATACTCAGCACAATATTATGTCATTTCAAGAAGATTAGGTCATATTATTATACAATTCTCCAAGATCAACAGCATCAAATGTAAAGAGAAATAGAATTTTAGGTTGGATTAGTTTTTACGAGGAAGCAGTACCTACTCGATCAATTACTGTACATAAAAATTTCTGATTTTTTTCGGTCAGGACATGTCAGTTTTTATAACAACTTAACATATATGGTAGGCTGAACAGCACTGACTGATCAGCTCTAAAACTCGATTAATATTATATAATGGAAAATGGTTATTCTCCTCTAACTCCTATTTTAATAATTAATAATTTTAATAATTTAATAATCTGCTAAGAACTCCTCCTAATTTATTGGGGATTGAGCGGAAAATAGCATATGCGAATTAAAAAAAAAAAGTAATAACGTAAATATATTTTTATTTGATTTTGCCTATAAAAGAAAAATTATAGCCCTTACTGTTCCTACAGCCGACTAAGAAACAGAAATAGTATTTATCACAACTTCCCAAGCATATAATTATGATTATTATAACCTTTTCCATGCTGGGATAAGACCCCGTACATATTATGAAATATTCATGAAAAACAAAACATAAATGAAATGGAAGCTAAATCGAAGAAGTTATCATACGCCTTTACACTATAATCTTGCAATCTATCTTTCCATTAGAGATTATTTTATTAATTTCAATATCTTAAAATTTTCCATACCTTTCATCCCAACTGCTCGAATTCCTAAAATTTTGTTTTGTCATAACCTAAAACACTAACCACGAGAAAAGCAGAACTTTACAAGCCCACACTTCACCATGAAAATGAATTATTTTAATATTCCGATAGTATCAGTGTTTTCTAATTGTAGAGCATAATCATGTCTTCGGTTCAGTTTGACTTAATACAGCCTTCATCCTTTTTGCTAGCTCAGTTGACAAGAAGATTATTTTAATTAGTTATTAGAATAAGTTATGTGCAAGATTGAAAATTCTTGTCATTCTCTCAGTGGTATAGTTAACTGTATTAAAGGAACTGGACAGCCAAATAGATTTTCTTGAATTTTATTGTCCTGATAGTACTAATTTTTTTGTTACTTTTGGTATAAAATTATCGTCCTATTATTTTCTGTACATGAGATATGGGGATTTGTAAATCACAACTTGACAGGAGTTACCTGTGAAGTGAATATTTGGATCTTAGCATCCAAAAGCTTCACAGCAACCAAATAGGTTTTATTAAATAAATTTATTTATTTTAAGACTTTAAAGGAAAAAAAATGGTCAAATTCCAACTTATGGTTCACAAGGTATACTCTCCGAAAGATATTGGGATAGTTGTTCACAGGTAACTCAGTGAGTTATCTGTGAACTTCAGGTGGGTATATCTCCAAAATGGCTGGACAGATTTTGTTCATTCTTTTTTCAAAAATCATCATAAAATTCAATAGAAAATACTATTAACAGAACTATAAAAGTAGAAAATTGGTTGTCTAGTCCCTTTAATAGTATAATAGAGGTTCGAGTATTCAAATAACATCAGCTTTTATAACTGGAATATATTACTGGCAAATTCAATTTACAAAAATGGTTGACACTGACGGATATAAAATTTAAGAAAAAATATCACCTTAGGAAATTGCCATGACAGCAATTATGACAGAATATGGGAAGAATTTATTTAAAATTGTAGACGACATACTTATAAACACAGCATAATTATATAAGCTAGGCTACTGCTAATATTATTTTATATTACTAAAATTATATAATTTGGCGTATTAATAAATAATTATTCATTCTACAATAAAGAGTCATTCACCTCATTATGTAAATTAATCATAACAATGCAACGCTAACAATGCAAATATTAGAATATTTATCTATAGTGCAAAATTCAAATAGACCTAATTTTATTCCGATATCAGTTACAGTTCATTGCACAAGGTCGATTTCAATTATTCGGTAAATAAAAATTTCACGTTAATGACCAACTTTTCTGTATAACTATTACATTGCAATAATTATATTGACCAGAACAGATTAAAATGTATGTAACAGAAACAGGTTAAATAAATAGAATTATTGTAGTTATCTTTATTAATGTGACATCGCAATATATAGAACATTGTACTGATGGCACGTTTATAGAAACCGTTACAGGTGGAAACTGAATATTATTATAATGATATAGGAAATGAATATATGAATTATAACTTATTGCACGGATGTAACAATTTAACTTTATTGCTCTGATAGAATTCTCATAAATAATAAGTATTATTTTATTCAGGATTGGTTAAAGGGTTACTTGCAGATAATGAATTTCCCGTTTTATGTGATTTTCTTGTACCTTATATTATTGAAGAATTTTTGCAAAAAGTTTGACAATTTTTGACCCAACGGATCAAGAGATATTTCTGTTTATATAGTGGTTAGATTTTCCACAAGGTAGCACAAATCGACCTGCTTAATTTCGCTGCCTTGAGAAAATATGCAAATTATTCGCTGAGAAACACATGTCAGAACACATATCTATTAAGTATAGTACAAAACTAACTTAAGAACAATGCAAATTAATCATTTTATTCATATATCAGCTGTTGTCTTGTTTTGGGCCACACTTGCTCCGCTACCTTACAGTTTATTTTCTTGCAATTTCTAAGGTGAATATCTCCACATCCGGTGATTTTTGGGAGGTAAGAAAAATAATCTGAGTTATTTATATCAAGAAGACTAATATTATGTTATAATATCGGAAAAATCAATTTAGCTGCAGGTAATCGTTTAAATCATTGGAATTATTGCTTCCTCAGCTATTTAATGCTATGAAGAAATTTTAAATTTCATAGCTGAAAACTGTAAAATAATATACGAATCATCTTATTTTCAATTGAATTACTATTTTGAAGAGACATCATAGGAATTTCCTGTTTGTTTTATTCTGGTTATCAAAATCTTTTATCAATTTCGAATATATTGAACGAGTGATCGATGTCGGAAGGCACTTACGTTATCTTTCAGTGTTCTATTTCTTAGAACCTACTGTCACATGCCTGCTGTATATTTTTTGAGACTATTAGAAGTATACGAGATGAAATATTACATCATATGTATAACGTCAACATTTGAAATGACTTAACTATAGAAAGTTAGGCTATCAATAGGATAACTTGAGATTTCTTATTTCCACCGACAACAAAAAACTGCTATGGTCAGAGAATTGTATGTCGTCGATTTTCCGTTAGAGTTGATTAAAAGCAATAATCTTCGAAAAATATATTACGCGCGCCTTCGTTTATAAAAAGAAAACACTTTTTAAGTTTCTATTTAGGTAATATAATTAAGAATGATTTCAGACATGATCTTACAAGGAGAAAACAGCATCTTTCATCAAAAAGCCAAGGGTATCAATGTAGTGATAAAATGTTTTCAGCAAGAAAAAACAGGACTGATGAACAACGCTTCATGACAACGGCTTGACTATTCAATTGATATGAGAGAACTTGATCCACAAACCAATACTCATTAAAATAGATGAGAAATCAAGTAACATAACTCATCATTAAACAATCATGAAGCCGAGCATTAATCCCTTCCAGTTCTGTTGAATTTTCTGACATAAAATTAAAAACTGAACTAGCTGGAAAAGAGTAAGTTCTCTGTGAAAAATTTCCACAAAAATGAGAAAACGATGTATCAAGAAATCAATCACGCTCATAAAATAACATGTAACCCATCAGAAATTATGGAAAACACTTCTTTAATTGATTATAACTTACGTTGCAGTATCATCCTTATCGTATCGTATCCTCACTATACTTTTCCTAGAACCACGTTTAAAACCTTTAACTTCAGATTCAGGTAAAGAAAATCGTTTTTCATTATCACCAATACTACCCAGATCAAAAGACATGATTGAAACACAAAACAGAACTAAACAGTTAACTACTGAAACAAATATAATATATACTCGATTAATATAAACATCCTCAATGAAGTGATCATAAATAATGTAAATTGTTGTCTGGAAACAATGCTGATGTATTTCTCTGAAGTAGGTCTGAATTGGACGTCAATACGTTGTAACCTTACGTTGTTATTTACAATGTTACACGGTGATTGACGTTTATTATACGGATGTCATTGTTCCGGTGAATTAAGATTAATATCCGGGACTTACAGGAATATTACGGTAATATTATTATGATGAGGGTTCACGCTGTTGTTCTTTGCAAAACATGTTGCAAGTTTCGTACAATTTCACATTTCTGTTCTGTGTTTTAAAGGTTGATATTTCTCTGATCAAGTACTGAATAAAAATGGAAAATGATATATAGTATTGACTTGAAGTACAGTAGGTTGAAAATTTTAAGTTGTCATATCTGTAAATCCAAGAAAACTTTTGAGATATCTGTCTCTCTCTCTCTCCTTTTCATAAGAACCTACAATGAAAATTATTTCTAAATGGCATTTACTTCAGTATTAAGTTAAAGGGAACATGACATAAATTGATAGTTTTCTTCAAAATGGGATTTCTCAAAAGTATAAAAGTATACTATTCAAAAAGAGTAATAACCCTTGTCATTAGTAGTGTACAGTATGTTGTATATGACAGTTCTGATATGGTAAATGAGAGCTGTAATATTAAAGGGAATTGTGTTTTATATAATGATCGTCAATATATAATATAATGATCATCATCAATACAGCTCGTAATTATATATGGCATACCGAGGGTTTATTCCATAAATATGAACGGTAAATTTTACAGTTCCGACAAAATATTTATGATAAGGGATGTATATGAGAAAATGCCAACTTTCGAAACAAACTATTTAGATTTGGTAGTTTTTTATGTACAAGTATCGATCAATCAAAATCTACTCAAAATTAAGAGTATTGAAATTTCACAACATTTCCTCTATATTACTACCTCGGAAGATTACTACGTGAAAGTAAACAAACCTTTCTGAGTTGTAAAGGTTTTGATGCTTAAAAAGTACTACTTCTCAGAGTTTTGCAAAAAAAAAAAAAAAAAATTTTGTTTAGAAAGGTAGAAACTATACTTTTACAGATATAGTTTCTAACTTCCTATACCAAAGAACTATATCTGTATCAGAGACCGAGAACTACAATCTTGATCTCGTCTCGTTCATCTCCCGACCGACAGAGATGAGCCACCTATCATTTGCTACAGGAATACTATTTACAAATTTCTGACTGTAAAACAGGTTAATATTCACTATTCAACTATATCGAACTTCCCCGTTCTTACGATGGTATTTATCTAATCACTAAAAAAGAAGTTTGAACCTTCCAATTCAAATATTGAGCAAAGATCACATTTTTCATATATTGTTAAATAATAACATGTGAACCTATAAATTAGATGTTACAGTGTCTCACCTATCGAGATCGTCTTGGTCCATAATAAAATGGTTTCCTGAACAGAACAAACTCCCAAATAACTTAACTAATGTACCACTACATTTTATAACAGACAAAATTTCGTGAAATGCAAACAAATATTTGGCAAATGCGTCATAAAAGCACCTTTTTTCAATGAAAATCTTATCAAATGTTTAACTTTAAGATATCAGACATTAACTTTCAAGAAATTGTGTAATAGTATAAAAATATCGATGCTAACAAAATAATATTTTTGTCACTAAACTTTAGTATTACCATGAACGAATAGTAATTTATCGCAACAATATAAAGTAAACAATAATATTATATTCCAGTACGTTAAAATAAAGTTACTGTATCTGCTTAATTCATTGAAACAAATATAACGATAAATTATTAAATATGGATAATTATACTATTTCAATCGTATTACATTGGCTTTTGATGGATGAAAATTTCAAAATATATACAAACTGATATTTCTAATTTCTTGGTCACAGTAAATATTTTGTTGTGACCGAAAAATCAGTTTATATTAAACCCATTTAAGACGATGAAATCCGTGTTATTAGAATATAACCCATAGTAAATACAGTATTTGAATAATATTTCGGAGCAGCTCACTTTCAGAAATTTTCACAAATACTCTCGAAAATATTTCAGTATAAATATCATTTTGTATATATGCTCAAAGGAAATTGCATAACTATTTCAATCTCAAGTACTTTTAATTCTCTCCAGCCCCTTTCCTTTAAAAGCTAATAATAATCCAGAAGATCCTGCTTTAAATCAAAAGCGAAATATTATATACATAATGTAAACCATGTAAAATTAATTTAAGATAATAATTTATAAACGACTTAATATATTTTCACATCCCATTACTATCTCCAGTCACATTATATTGTAATTAAAATTAATACACTTCTTAACCCATTCGTGCGATTCACCTTGGCCTTGTGCTTTGGAACTTTAGATATTGTACGTCGTAACAATTAATTTATAATTACGAACTTCATGCATGGATACGTCGGAATGCAAAATATGTTTATTATTCATAAAGATTTAGGAACCTGTAACTATATTTATAAAGACGATAGGTCGATATCAACAATGTTAATATTAAGATGGTTTTACCCCTAACGGTCGATACAACAATAAATACACAATTTCCACATCTGCCCAAATTTTTATGTGTATTTATTGTTGTATCGACGGCTAGGGGTAAAACCATCTTAATATTAATATTGTATATTGTCCCCCTTTGCCTTCTCTAAAATTGATATCAACAATGTTGTGAATAATATAACTGCTTTTTCAGAACATAAAAAAATGAGGAAAATTATGGAACAATTTACTATTTCCTCCCTTTTTTGTTAGTATTTGCTGCATTAACAAAATTAATAACATATCAATAAATATTATTTGTTATTTTCCAATAACACATGCTGGAGCAATGCATTGATGTCTCAATAATATACAAGTAACAATCGATATTTGGCTATTTTTTGCTACGTACACAATAATTTCATTCAAGTTAGTCAACAAAGAAACAGAATGTGAAAATTAACATGGGAGGACAATGCCTCACTATACACTGCCCCAGCCCTAAATTAGCAAGTTAAGAAATTGTTATAGTTTGAGAAATGTTTTAGTGAAAAATGTTATGATAATAATCAACGATTTTTACACATTTCAATTGAAAGTAATTAGAATTTTTTTAGCATTTCTCTGGTTTGCTTTTTTTAGGTATACGGAAGCTAAAACCCCTGAAGGGGCAAACGCAAATACCCCAAAATGACACTACTCATTTAACTTCGTTAGTAGTTATTTACAAAAATAAATATGAAAAGATATAAGTAACAACTATGCTCGTATACGGAGATTAAGTGACGTATTCATGTTTGGTCTGGCGACTTATAAGAAACAAACTAATTAGCTTCAGGACGTTTCACCTTTATTAATAAAAAGTTGTTGTATTTTGTGAAACTTTTCAACTTTTATTGTACAGTTGATAAAGTATTTTTATTAATAAAAGTGCAACGTCCTGAAGCTAATTAGTTTGTTTCATATAAGAAGCCAGGCCCAAGAAGTATCTTAAATAAGTAACAACTCTTCGTTGAGCAAAAATCATTATTTTCAATTGAACAGCATTATTTTATCACTAATAAAATTGTGTACTTACTCTATATTTTCCATTTAATGAAACTACTCCTTTTACTATAACTCCAAAACCTTCATCACGATCACTAATTAGTGCACTGATGGTTTAGTGTTCACGTAATATTACTTTGGGAAATAAATATTTCTTATTTCATGCAATAGAAAATTTGTGACTTAATGGCTTAAATGATCTATAATGCGTTTCATCATTGGTTTATCTGTTGTATAATCAGATATTATTGGTTATTTTGAATAGAGAAGATTATTTTTGGAGTTGATTCGAAATAGTGATGAATTTTGAATTGTTGGTTTAAGATTATAATTAGTGATAATCATATAAAATGAAAAAAAAAGTTTAGGAAGCTATGAGGCTTCGTTTATAATTTTTATGAAGAAGAAAAAGGAAATTATTTGAGATACTTATGAAATATCAAGGCTAATCCACACAGAATGAAAATTGAGTTTCAGCATAGGGAATCCCATGTTAAATCCAATACTATTTTAATGCTACTTTTTTAAAGCAATTACCTATAGTGTTTGGTATCATTGGATTCAGAATTAAATTTTTTATTCTTATAGCTTTCTAAATTTTTAATTAGTATTAAAATAAAATATTTAGTAGATGGTTTACGGCAAAAAACGTGATGCCGATTTTTATTATTTTTTTAAATCATTGGCATGATACGTTAATGACATAATGAAAAGATAGAAGAATGTTGTTTTACATATGTATAATCCAAAATGATGTTTGTTTTTAAGCTCCTATCAATTGTTAAACTATAATTAGCATTAAACAAACTGAACTTTTTGTCTCTACAGGCGGCCATTTGGTTTATTAATCGGGGGATTTTTCACAAATATATTTGAATATTATCATAGCGAACGCAATTCAAAATAAAATAACGATTTGCGTCCTCACCTGGTGAGTAATACAAATTTCAAATTTTGGCCTCTTTGAATTTTAATTTTAGGTAGAGGGCTCTTAATAAAAAATATTAAATAAACTGACTACTATATGGAATAGAAAGAAAAAATTAAGAACAAGAAAGAAAAAAACTTTCGTGCCTCTAATAATTAAAAATATATGTATTAAATTATATGGAAATTGCAATATGAGAAGTAACGACTTCAAACGTACCCCATCGTTTAAAACTTATGCAGCTCTGATCTCAGCAGTCATCTCATCAACACTGGAAGAACATTTTGTAAATAAAGCTGCAATAATGAATTGCATGAAACATTCTAATTATTATAATATTTATGAAGAATGGCAGTGATGTTTTTTTATGAAATTTGAACTGTAAAAGTGTAAAAGAGTATATATTTTTTCACTTCACAGAAGGATGCATTAAAGGGTTACCTGCAGATAATGAATTTCCGGTTTTCTGTGATTTTCTTGTACCTTATATATTATTAAAGAATTTTTGCAAAAAGTTTGACATTTTTTTACTCAACGGATCAAGAGATATTTCTGTTTATGCAGTCGATAGATTTCCCACAAGGTAGCACAAATCGACCTTCTTAATTTCACTGCCTTGCGAAAATAAGCAAATTATTCACTTAAAAAGCCATCAGAACACATATCTATTAAGTAGTAGCAAAACTGACTTAAAAATAATGCAAATTAATCATTTTATTCATAAATCAACAGTTGTCTCGTTTTGGGCCACGCTTGCGCTGCTACCTTACAGCTTATTTTCTTGCATTTTCTAAGGTGAATATCTCCACAACCGATGACTAATATTATATGATAATATCAGAAAAGTCAATTTAGCTGCAGGTAACCCTTTAAATCGACGAGAAGATGGTAATCTAAAATCACTTCTTCTCTGATTACTAACATGGATTGAAGCATTCAACTTTAACAAACTTAGTTCACTCTATAGGTAAAAAAATATTCAAAACCCAAGAATTTCCACACCACCACCGTAATGTCATCTCCCCCCCCCCTTAAACCCTCAACCCAGAAATCCAAAACTCACACAGCACCATCTGTTCTGTACCACTGACCATCTTTCTGTCTTCCTATCCCAAAAACCTCATCCGCCATATTGGAGTGGATAAATAATAAAAAAAGTGTCTCTTCCCGTTACAGCAAACACACCTGCAGCCTTTGGGGTCTCTGAGGACAAGACGGATGAGCGAGATCACATTGGGATCAACCTCTCCTGGGAAAGACGAGAGACCATATCAAAGAGTTCGAGTATATACAATGCGATCGATTCATATTCATTCCGTTGGAAGAAGGGGGTGTTGCAGTTGCACCTTCGCTGTTTGGAATGCACCATAAAGAGTTCTGGAGAGTTTTCAAGAACTCGTTTCGTTTAAGTTTTTTTTTTAACTATTTTCAAAATCAGTTTTTAGAAATTCTCATTTTTATAAAATAACAGATGTCATTTATAACGTACGTCTTAACACATGTTTTCTTTGTATCGTGCGTCGATTAAACCTGTATTTTTTCCCAACGGGAAGCCATATTTTCCAACACACATATCCCGTTTTACTTTCTTTGTCCTTTATTGTATTCGCTTTCCCTAGAGACCGATAAGCTGTGTTGGGAAAGATGACTTCCCACTGGAAAAAAATACGCGTTAACATGAGATTTTTGGAAAATTTGATGTGAAGATCTCCTTGTTCCTCCCCCAATATATATCAGTTGTTTTTATATTTCGTCAATATATTGACAGTTTTCGTTATTTCCCTAATTTTAGGCCCAAGCTAAATTTGATTTGAATCGTGCCCGAGAAGCTTTAGAGTGGCTGGAGAAGGTGGTAGGAAGACCTCTAGAAGTTCCAAGACCAGAAGAAGGAATTAGAGATCAATTAGACTTCGCAGCTGTTCTCAAAGATGGGGTCGCCATATGTGAGTAAGTAGGAATATCAATTGGTTTAAATTTATTTGTTTTCATGATTAGTGTTTCACATCTAGAATTTTTGGGGGTAGGGCGGATTTAAGTTAAAGAGGGCACATTTTTATGTCCAAACAATTTGCCAGGGCACGTAAAATGATTGTATAAATACTTCTTTGACATTTTTAAACATTTCTTCCTCAATGTTTGGCCGATTTAAATGATTTATACGCCATTGGAAAAATCTCGAGACCTTTGAAACTATGTATATAACGACTATATTTCGATGGTATTTTCGCGAATAAACGGCTTTGAAACCTGGGTGTGATTATTATTATAGCACTAGGACGCCCTAAAAGTAAGACAGGACGCTGCACCCTTCTGAATCGCTCTAGATTAGACACTATTCCTGATCATTATAACTCTTATATTGATACTGTTTTCGTCAACACGTCAGCAGAATTTTTGCTTTCACTGCAGCTTGAATTTCAAGTATTATAATTTACACGATCCTCGCTATTTTCCCATCCTAAATTTTTTGTGGCTGAATCTGTGTTATTTTTTACTTTTCAACATATCGAAAGTTATTTTCAAACGGCTTACATACCGTATAAATTAGTTACATACCGTATAAAATGCCTATTTAATCATGGAAATTTGACATTCGGTGACATTATACACCCGTTACTATATTAGTATATTATTGTTGTTACACATTCTTTACACTTTTCAAAGCAAAATCGTATTATACCTTTCTTCGGAGTAATAATTTAGTGCCACCAAAACTACAAAATAACATTGCCCCACGCTGTTGAAATCTCGACCCGAAAGTAGAAATTTCTCTTTTTCAGGCAGTTATAAATACAAAAATTTACATCCAGTATAAAATTTGATGTTTGACAAATTTTAGATGTTTATTCTAAAATTTATCAAATAAATTTCTAAAAAATTTCAACATCAAATTTTACATGTATAACTTTGTGTATTTGTAACTGCTTGAAAAAGGTGAAATAAATTCATCGAAATATCGCAATTGATGCAGAGTGCTTGTGCTGACGTAATAACTCTATCAAATGAACAAACATTACACAGAAGTCAGCACTCAGCAGCTTCCGTTGATATTTTTCTTTTTTATTCAATTTGATTCGTGATTAAATATTATTGTTTACAACTGCATAATAACGTTGTAGTTTTGAAACTGCTAATCTTCGGTCTGCACTGTATGAGAAAGGTATTATCGATAAAATCTAATAAATTTGAATTTATTTTCATTCTGTTATTTTATATGCAAATAAAAATGTGAAAGTTGTATGAGTTGCATTCAGAAGTACATGATCAGCATACTGCAGTCAGTGATCCTATATCAAGTACTACATCGTAAGTGTCTAAGTGACGAAGTTCCGATTATTACTCATCACTTTAACATTAATTTGTTCTTCCTTATTTAGCAACTACGATAAAATAATATCGAACGTACTATGTACTACATAGTTAAACAGGAAGACCTGAATCATTCATTTTAAAAAGACGTTTCTTATCAGAAATTCTCTCTAATAACCTATATCCGTATATATTCAGAGATTTCCTTAAATATATTTACTCTGGATATCTGTAAGTTGGTTTAAGATTATGGATAGGAAAAACAAGTTAAACCTGTATTTTTTTTCAGCGGGAAGCCATCTTTTCCAACACACATATCGCGTTTTACTTTCTTTGTTCCCTATTGTGCTTGCTTTCCCTAGAGACCGTTAAGCTGTGTTGGAAAAGATGGCTTCCCGCAAGAAAAAATACCCCTTTAAATCTTTTTTTAAGATTGGAAATCTGGTAAATTTTTACACTTCGATTCATTAGAATTAACAAAGCAATGGTTGACTAGGACAAAAAAATAAATAAATAGAATGTGGAAATATACAGTCTTCTAAATTGTATAAAAAAGGAAATTATATATCCGCCGTCTTAATTTAGTTTATCATCTTGTATATTATTTTTAGATGGTACTTGATTCTTACAACTTTCATATTTTTAAACATTTCCACAGGATATGACAAAACAACATCTCCAGATCCTGTTACGAAAATATTGTCATCTTAAAATAAATTTGTAATCAGGTAATGCTATTAAGAGCCCTCCACCTAAAATAAAAAAAATAGAGCGGTCGAAATTTGTTTTACTCACCAGATAAGGTCGCAAATCGGTATTTTTATTTTGGATTGCATTCGTTATGATAATATTTAAATATATTTATGAAAAATCCCCTGATTAATAAACAAAATGGCCGCCTGCAGAGACGACAAAAGTTCCGTTTTTTTTTCATGCTGATTATAACAGTTGATAGGACCTTAAAAACAAATATCATTTTGGATTATACATGTAAAACAACATCCTTCTATCTTTTCATTATGTCATTAATGTATCTTGCCAATGATTAAAAAAATAATTAAAATCATCATCACATTTTTTGCCTTTTTACACCATCTACTAAATATTTTATTTCAATACTAATTAAAAATTTGGAAAGATATAAGAATAAAAAACTTCATCCTGAATCCAATGATACTAAACACTACCTAATTGCTAAAAAAAGTAGCTTTAAAAGTGTATTGGATTTAACATGGGATTCCTTACGCTGAAATTCAATTTCCATTCTGGGAGAAGGAGCCTTAACTAGCGGTCCGACCAGGCTTCGCACAGGTAAAAAGTGAATTATTTTGTTTTTACAAATCTACACTATAAACCATCTTGAAAAGATCAGCAAAATTATGGTGGTAATAAATTATTTTTTCCATAAACCATATTAATTTTGTAATCACATGAGCGTTGACGAACTTTGAGCCTATCAAAAGGCGCTTTTAAAAAGAAAACGTCATAATTTTATTTCAAGTTTACATGGAAAAAAGCTAATTTAGCTCAATTTTCAAGGAAATAGTTCTCTTTTTTTTTTTCTTCGAAAATTAAACATTCCAACTAAGTCATTTTACAGTAAGATGTAATTTTTAATCATAACTTCATCATTATTGTCCAGTTAAAAATCTATACTTTTCTGTTTAAAGTGAAATAAGATGACATTATTATAACCAATGACACAAAAAGGCAGGTTTCTAAATACGTTTTATGTATTGATAGTTTCATGAAAATGTTGTTCACATCTGGAGATTATATTATCTGTTTGTAATAACAAAAAAAGTACCAAATAACTATGTAGACTGCAAAGTAAATTCTGAAAAGGGATCCTAAATACTGAAATCAAAATCATATTATTTTTGTTTCCATTAATTAAAAGTTCATATTTATATGAATGCAAAATATTTGATATAGGTCTATATGTGAATTTTATTTTTCACATATTTTAGAACTTTACTTTTTACAGTTCTCAGAATTAAAAAAATTATATACTAATTTCGACTAAGAGAGAAACCAAAATATAATGTCCATGAGACAAATATTTATTGCAAATCATGACCATTTCTGTAACCAATCAGCGTTGAGATTGGTACTCTTTGGTACATTCACTTATATTTTTATGGAGGCTAATTTCATTATTTGTAATGATGGTATTTGTTGAAATATTGCAAAAATATTAAACTCCATTATATTGCTACAAAAATATTTTATTGATGAAAAACTTAAAATTAAACCTGGCAAATAATAAGTTAATTGTCAATATATGGTGCTGCAATGGATACCATTGGAAGTGATAACATTTTCTTAATTATTTGAACCGTAGGTGTCATAACGTAAACCAGTCATCTCACAGAATCCAGAAGTGAAGTTTCAAATAAATCGATTATTCAGTTCCAGAGATTTCAGGTAGAAAATAAAGCAAACGGTCCGTCTATAACTCTATATTATAATAGTGTAGATAGCTCAATTCATTTATTAATGGTTAGTATAATATACAGACGCCAAGATATCATTGGTAAGAAAGACGATTTGTCTGGTGCTGTGGCAGTTGTTTTATTTGGTAATTTATTGCAATTAATTACAATTAAAGGAT
>JAQIWE010001401.1:0-16012 GCA_034698565.1 Campodea plusiochaeta
AGCTATGTGCACCTCCAAGAATGCCTCAGTAATTTTTTACGAAAATCCAAGAGTTACACCTCGGGTACTTCCCTCGTCCGTTCATTAAGATTGATTATTTTTGTTGATAACTGTCCATGCTATATGTAAGGTGACCTTCTATAATTACATAACTTATACAAAAGAAAATCCTGAATTAATTCAGCAAATTAATATTTATTACTTTATTACCATCTCGGAGATCTGCTCAGTCTTCTGGTCTATTTCTTTGCAGATATACAAACTTATATTAGCTAAGGTGTTATACCAGACAATATTTCAGTGCACACCATGTTGTTGTCGGATTATTAGCAGACTGTGATACTTCAAGTAGTTTGCTTGCAGCTATACTAGCATTTTAGACTGTTATGTGAGTAAACATCAGTTCTTCAGTTATGTAAATGAATTCATTCCTTTTTCTTGTTATTTGCAGATCTCTAGGAATCATGAACTATTATAAACTATCGATGTCATGAACTAGCAGCCAGAAAAAAGCTCGAAATTAATTAATTGACTTGGTAATATTTTTCAGTTGCAATTTTCTACGTCAGAGAGTGTTCATTTAAAATGTAACTTTTTTTGACAAATTGCTTATAGGATTGCAATTTTTAAATTCTATTTGATGGATTTTTATTACATCACATAATAGCTGGCTACCTAACTTTGGTTCCTCAATTTTTTACCTCTGTATTTGAAGCAATATTTGGATTATATGTAAAAGTTCTTTTTGATTTTCTTTGGGAATTTATATAGATTGATGTCATACAGTAAGATATATTTAACGGCATTTGTTGGTTAGACGGTGAACATGTATACAGTCCTGTTACAGAATGTCCTGAAGTTTTAAATACAGCTAGTGTGATTTCCATTATAATTATATACTTTCAGCTCGGCGTTTTTATTGGTAACCGACTCTTTGTCCAAAGACGGAATTTTCATCTTCTTCCTACTGTATTGGGTCAATGTTGAGAAAACTTTTTTAAAAACTGAAAAATTTTAGTGTAACATTTTTTAAAATAAAGTATTATCTATACTCTATAATAATGATGCATTCCACTTTTTCTTCTTTTACATTGCGGGGCCAAATAATAGAGAAGAACGTCTAATGAAAAACAAATTTTCATTTTATATAAAATCTTTATTTGATTATACTGAATTGTATATAATCATATATAATACATAACTCATTCCCATATAGTTCCCGTTCGTGATTTATTAATAGTAATATATCTATAGCACTGGAAAACAGAAGAGTAACTTAGAGTTTACAAATAGATTTTACAAAATTGCAGTACATGAACTCTTTGAATCTGATTTTTTTTTCAACTAATCGAGTTGTTACTCTTGGTATTTGCAAACCATACTGCAGTTACGATCAACAGTAAGTATTTTAAATACCAGACCCCGATGATACTAGATCTTCAAAATATTTTAACCACAATTATGTCAAGTAATGAATTGGCAGATTTTTGTCACCATTCTGCCTCTGATGTACCAGATATATTACTACTGATATGTTACTACCATAATTATATTCCATATTTTTATATAGCACTACAAAAGTCTACATTGGGTCAGTCTGAAGAATGACAGGTAATTCTAAAATGCGTTGTTTAATACTGCTAGGAAAGTGCCTGCTGTCTCTAACCAGACATACTGTATGTAAAAACACTACTTGTAAGAACTAATCTCTTGGTGTAGTTACAAATATTCAGCAGTTATTTCACAATTTATACCATGCTATAGATAAATGAAACATTTTTAATTTTGAATTTCGCAATTTACAGCTCTGGCAAGTTGAAAGAAAGTACATTTTATTTTGTACAAGATAGCATTTCCTCTTTTTTGACAAAAATATTCTGTGTTATACTTCATTCAACCTTTAATTATAAATTGTTACGGTACTTGAATTTTGTGTTGTTATTCTAGTTAGAAACTGATCAGTTGAAATTACTATAATTATTTCCTTTTCCAAATAATTCTATTTCTGCTCATTATTTTGAAAAATCATAAAAATTACTTGAAGGGATTTATTGTAATGGGGAAAAAATATTTTGTTGCGACATAAGCAATCAGACTAAGAATTATCATAACTTTAACTTGAAAACACTCCGTTTGAGAATGCAGTAACCAGCAGTTGATAAAAAACTGATGCTGAATATCTGTAACTACACAAACTACAAACTTTAGAAAAGGGTCTACATATATTTTGCGCGGTGAATCAGTAGCAGCTGTCTCTTTTTATTATTTTTTACACCAAAGCACATAATATTATCTCACACACTTTCAAAAAATATTTTATATTACATATTTCATCTTTTTATAACTAGTGGAAGCAAATTACAACGCTTGCTGTAAACACCAGTATTTGAGCTCTAGCAATTTATTTGGGGTAAAAATCTGAGGTGCCATATTTTGGTCTCACTAAAATTTGCTGTTAATGACATTTATTTCTGATTTTGAGAATAGACTAAATATCTTACTCAATTAACGGGAGAATTTTTTTAATCAGGTTTAGACTTTTATTGTGCATAATAAACTTTAACAGAGTTCTCTAATACTGATTTACAAAGCATTGTAATTTGGAGTTATTTTCTTCAGCTGTGTGAAATGGGGAAGTATTTTTATATATATTATAGTTAGCCACCATTTATTATTACACAGTGAAGTATTCTTTTTTTCTATACACTACTTCTATAAAGTATTGATATGTAAAATACGTACGCTTTCCAAATGCTATACGTCTCACGATATTTCACCAGCTTCAAAATTAACATAAGAATAATGTAATTACTTAGAAATTAATATCCTTTTCAGTTAAATTTGAATAATAACATAACAGATTTAAAAATCTAATCGAATCTGAAATTGGCAATGACTTTGCAACACAAATTTTATAATTATAATTGAAATATTACATTTGAGAAATATTCAATTTCAGATTCGAAAAGTTCAAAAGGGTTTATTATTTTATTAGTAGTTTCAGTCAATTTTCAGTTATTCATAAAGGTGAACAAGAAATATTTTGACAAAATTTTAACAAAAAACAATGTTTCGTCAAAATATTTTCTGTCATAACCAAATGTATTCTAAATGGATACAGTTACATTGAATAATGAGAGCTTCCCTTCTTGGGGTTCAAATTTTCCATATAGCAAGTATTTTTTTTATTTAATGAAAATTATAATATTATATAATTTGAGCAAATAAGTGTATCCTTGTCGTACGAGTTCAGCTAGTTTGAACATTAAAGCAATATTTTAGAATAAGTAAGAGAGAAGGTCTTCTACTTCATCATAAATTACATAAAGTTAACATTATTTACCCACTGTTGTTATACATTATATAAAAAAGATAATATTATATGATTGTGTGAGTTTCCTATATTGAAAACATTTCATATATACTTCTATTTTCAGCCCACTTTTTACAAATCTATCAAAGTTTAATTTTAACTGCAGAATCATCATCTGAGCAAACAAAAAAAGTCATCACAAAAATACCACAGTACTAATATAACTGTATCCTCTGTTGAATACATAGACGAGCTAACCACATAACAGAATGGTAACGTAACATAAGAGGGGATAAACTGAATCTAACAAATGTTGATGTTTTTAAAAAAGTGTGAAAACATTGTGGCATCCCACAAGCACGTACTATTAAACCCTTCAGTTCAGTTACAGGGCCGACTTTAGGTGAGGGAGAGACGGATATACTGATAAATTAGCAGATGCAATAATACCGTTTTTTTTCTGTTACGACGGGAAGCTAAGTGGCATTTTTCTTCTATTAAATAGTTCTGCTCGGGTTTAACCACTTATTGAAACACAATATTTCTTAAGGACGTTTCGTCTTTATTAATGAAAAGGCTTTATCAACTGTACATAAAAACGAGTGAAACAATTTCTGGTTTGTATAGCTGAAATTTGTTTCACTCGTTTTTATGTACAGTTGATAAAGCTTTTCATTAATAAAGGCGAAACGTCCTGAAGAAATATTGTGCTTCAATAGGAGGTTAAACCCAAGCAGAACTATTTAATCGTTTTTTTCAATTGTCAGGAGTTAAATTTTAAATAATGATTATGTTCAAATCATAAATATGCTTTCAATATTTTGTGATGATTTCTTTACATACGGTACATTACTTTTTTGATATTTGGAAATCTGTATAGGGTGTAATGAAGTATTCGACATACTATACCGAAATCGCCAAATATATAATGTAAAGTAGAATTTGTCTGAAGTTGATAACTTTACTGAACTTCAGATATCTAATGATATAAATGTATAATGATCAATATCCACACAGCCATATTTTGGTCATTTCCATTCTCAGTGCACTTTGTTTATTCTCAAACAGTCTGGGAATGCTTTTACAGAATATAGAATTTTCTGTGAAAACAATGTTGGAGCATATGCTATTTTATGATTCATTCCAATATTGTAATTAAACTTATAATATCTGCTTCCAACATTGCTTTTTTGTATAGTCAACGGTTTGTTTTGGAATATAAACCTGTATTTTTACTGAACAAATGTGATAATTTAAGATTTAAGCAGCTAGTATGAATAAAGAAAATACACATGAAAAGAAAAAGCCCAAAAATAATGAGAATAGCTTAAAAATGGGTTATTCTCAGTTACAACAGTATAACTAAGTCGATAGCACATTATTACTAACATTGTAAGAACGCTAGAAAATTCAAGATTTTTTTTTTTTCAGTTACACAATAATTAAATCAGATCTGTCACAACTGAATAAATTTTACAGAAAACGAAACATTTGAATCTCCTAAACAATTTGCGTACAATACCGAGGTTAATTATACAATTAACCGAATTAATAATAATAGGATCCTCTCTCCCATAAAATAACTAGAGTCGGCCCTTCGTCCATTCGTTATAGAACCATCGCAAACAAACCATTGACTTTAAAAGTCTTTTTCATACGTGGAACTACTTTTATGACATCATAAAATGAACAGAACGATGTATTCTTCCGCCATACTGAAAAGCTATTTGTTCAGAGTGTTGTTTCAGATATATATTTAAAAGAAACTTCCACAAATAATACAATAACAGTGGGGTTTTACTATCACAGAAATAGAGGTATTGGATACAGGGTAGTCACATTTCAAATTTCCTATTTTCTCTCTCATAAATTCCAGTACTGTTATGGAAATTTCATAAAAATGTATGGTTATTTTTACGTAATTGACTGTACAGGTCAATGTTTTATTTATTTATAATAGCGTGCTCAGTTCATTATGAATTTTCTAGGCTTCCTTGTTAACGTAACTGTAAATTCTAAGTTCAATTATAGACAATTTGTGTATTTTTATAGTGAAAAAGAATAGGGTTCTTATGCGAGATCTACGAGACCAAAAAAAGTGTAGGTCTTGCATTGAAATAGGATCAATATAAAACCGAATGGTCTCGATTTCGTCTCATGTAAAGACCCTAAACGAAAGAATTAAAGATTTCGAGCAAGCATCTCTGTTTATAAGAAACGTACCCAAAATAATCATATCTGAGTAAATCTATAAATGGAGAAATATTATTTACCATGTAATCAAGATAACATCTCGATCTATTGAGATTAACATGAATGTTCTTTTTACTCAGGTTGAGCATATCAACAATACATTTATTCCTTCTTTAGGCTTACGAAGAATGTTGTAAGTTTGGCAACCTCTCATAGATATTGGATGTTTATAGTACTCTATATTTGGTTTAGGAGGAATAAATGTTACTATAATTTATTTCTTCCAATGTGCTTTTTAAAGCGAAGGCACTGGTATAATGGTGTACAACGAAATACGACTGTGTATAGTTTACTGTAACAGGTATGTACTGTAACTATCGATAATAAAGCAGTTATATCTTTTGAAGCAAAAGGGTGTTCTGAATGTAAATACAAAAATTTCAAATAAATTGATGTTATGTTTAAAAAATATATTTAAAAAGAGATTGAATATAGTTATTAATTAATTCTCATAAAACTTTCACTTATGGCAACTGAAAGTTTATGATATAATAATCAGTAATCATGAACAAGTTGTTCGATTTCGAGAGTCCTATGCATTGTCGTATTACAATTGAGGTGACTTAGTGGTCATAAAAGTTATTAATGAGGAAAGCTGTAATGAGAGTTTATGAAATCTCGCAGGAAATATTTACAAAACACTGTGTAAGTGTATATTGTATAATTATATTAACGTAACTGCAAAAAGCTTGAACTGCAATTTAGACTTTTATGTTTTATATTATCTGGATATATGTCGTCAATAGAACTGTAAATCTGCTATATATACCAGTTTTGGTTTTCTCCTATTCAATACCTCTATTTTTTGTGAATATATTATAACAAAACAAAATACTAAATTGTCTGATTTCTCTTTGTAAAGTTAAATGCAACAGAAAGCTTCTGAGTTTGGGAAGCCCTTATTATATTAACACACTGAAAACATTGCTGAACTGAATATTCTTTCTCGATTGTCACACAAGCACAACAATACCAGACTCTATGGTGAAGGAAAACTGGTGATTTTTGAAATCTATGCTGCTCAAGGACGTTTCCAGATATTTGCTGAAATAACAGAGAAAATTAGTGCATGCACAATGATAATTTATTTCATTTTATTGAATTTTTTGGAATACCGAAATTGTATATACCGTGGCTCGTTTTTTTGTCCAACATGGTTACAATTAATTTCATTTCATTTTGCCTTCCAGTAGGTTTTTTGGTGAAAAAGATATCAGTTTTGTGTTTTCTATATGAATATTTTCTAATGAATTCACATAACAATTTAGTTTAATATTACATCTAATAATAATTATATTTTTGTTATACATTATAACAAAAAATTGAATCAGTTAGAATTCTGAAATAAGAAAAAGAAGTACAATAATATAAAACTATAAATAATTTAATGTAAATTCAACAGCTATGAGGTCATAATTTATAATTAATTTCCTTACCTTTATAATACATTTCTCTACTCATACTTTTGGTACATGGTTTGCCATGAAGTGGCTGAAAAGAAAAGAAATAGTTCATTAACATAAAATTACTGTTATAATACTTATAATGGCAGCATTACATTAATACCTGTCATTGGCGCCGACTTATGAAAACTTCAGGGGTGCTTAAAACTTAAGGAATATCGAAGACCGTCCTCGAAACGCTACCATGGTTAGCACGAGCGAGGAAAAGAAATTGATACTGTAAATCTTCAACTTTTCCTAATTTTTAAGCACCCCTTTTCATTAGTCTGTGCCAATGTTTTACAGTCCCAACCATAAAAATTCCAGTACGTTTTCTGCTTTTCATGGTAATTATTTTGATTTATGTGATGCAATGTATTTTTAAGAAGAACTATAGAGGTTTCTAATATTCTAAATAATATCCCAAAAATGGACATTAATATCACAATTACTTCTTCAAGATAAATCATGAATGATTCTTGTCAGAATATTACCACTGGTTTTAAAATTATTTATTATCATCCACAGAGTGGGAAAGATTTAAAATTTAACAGCTGCTGACGACTGAAAAAAAAAAAAAAAAAAAAAAAAAAAAAAAAAAAAAAAAATCCAGTTGAAAGAAATAAAATAAACCTTGCATTATACCATATCTGCTTAAAGTATTCCCTAATTAACGCAATAATTCAATTTCATCATTCATATAAGAAAGTAGAACAAGTGATAAATAACAGTCATTTTCTGTTATGACATATCTTTTTCGTTATTTATTTAGCGTACAGTACATCTAACCAGTAATGTACATCCTACAAAACATCCTACCTAAAAAACCTAATTATTATATCGTGAATTTTTGCTGCTGCACTTTGTTAAATGACTCATAGCTCACTCGTAAATGTGAAGCTGTAATTTCTGGAGGGAACGTGATGGGCAAGGTAAAAAAATAACTGATACTTAAATTGTGTTAATTTTGGGTTGAACTGCAAATATGGATTTTCAGTGAAAAATGTAGAATTCTGACATTTATAGTAAACTGCAGTTTTCTGTTAGTGCTGTAAGTGAAAAAATAAAGTTCTAAATATAGTTCATACAAGTACTGTAGGTTTATTAATCTGTTATTCCAAGACGTCTATGTTACATTTACATTCAAATGAAACAGTTGTGAATAAATATTTGAGATGACTTTTAAAATGTAACAAACAATTATTGTATTTTTTTTTGTTTTAATTTTTGTTCCTTAATTATTCTAAATGTGCAAGAAAGTATCAGTTACACAAAAAGATTAACTTTAAATATGAAATCCATGAGATAAAATGGAAAGCATGAGCTTGACTAGGATCACTAACAAAATTATTTAGTATATATGGAGTACCCTGGTTCCTGATTAAATAAGTGGATTCTGCGAAAGAACTAAAATAAAGCAATGCAATAACAGTGAAGCACAGACAAACAAAAATGTGTAATCATAAAGATTAAAATAAAAATAAAAGTCTATTCAGACCACCTTCAAGTGAAAAAAGTGCTAATCCTTCTTTTCAATGTTATGTGAAAAATTTTATTTATAATGTTACAAAAAGTTCGGAGAGAGAGTGTACTCAGCTAAAACGTGCACACTCTCGAAATACTTGTAAATCCTTAATAACTCAGTACTGTCAGTTAGCATTTTCAGTAAATCTGAATTCTTTACTATACACATTTACAAAGCAATATTCGTTATATGGTTTAATAAAAAGTATGATGCTTGCAATGCAAATCTGTTTTAATATCTGCATTATAGTCTAGGAAGCATGGACCCTTACATTTTTCAGGAACGCCAAAGTCATCATGGTTTGTAGCGGGATTAGTTTCCTATATTGCTGCAACATTCTGAAAATATTCCATCGCGTCTGACAATGTTACCAGCTTACAGCAGATCTGTATTGAACTTAAAGGTACAAAACAACGAAATTCTTACTTTTTTATTATGATAGTAATGTTTTCGTTTTCTGACCAGCCTTTATCCAGATATATCCTTCTGAAAAACACCTTCTGCACCGCTGACCCCCTAAAGACCCTTGTGAAGTCATTCAATTTCTTCGGGAGCTTATAACTTGTGAACCTCAACCCCTCAAGTCGTACAGGAATCATTCCTTTTCTAAAAATCTTAAAATAAACAACTTTGTCTATTAAAATTTGCTTGATTACTTTATCATTGCCCGAAAAAAAGTTACTGAAATTTATTGCACCACTATGACGTCACAGGGGTGGTTTTGAAATCGTTATTACTCAGGGACAGAAATTCGTAAGGTCATAATTTGTATACTAAAATTCTTAGAAAAAGTGGAAGAACAAGAAGGAAAAATATCAAGCAAATCTATTTCGCTGTAGTGTACCTTTAATCGTAAATTTCACTTTCAGCAAATATCATTTCACTCAAACCCAGATTCCTTCTCACATTTCCACCCTTTGAGCCCCACCCATCATCCCTCTAATTCACCCCCCTTTCAACCCCCTCCCCCTTCTGCTAAATCATCAATTATACACTCCAATCTCATGCTCTTCTCTAATAATAGGTGACGCTATTTTTCCCCCACACACACACTAATAATTATTCTTTATGCTTTTTAATATAGGATGAAGTTCAAACGTATCTTTAATGAGCTTATCATCGTATGGATCTGTTGAGGTGGGTATATATTAGGGCAATAACGAGGGTATGTGGGTCAATGGTGGGTAAGTGATGATTTGATTATAGGAAGTTAAGTGGTTTCGGTAAGTTTGATTGAAACAGAAGCGATTTCGTGATTTGGTTCATCCGTGATTCATTAACCAGTCTTAAAATATGCAAAAATTATATGAAATATTACTAGAAGTATTGCTTATATGCTGAAAGTATACGAGTGATCTGTACAGCTCAAAGGAATTCTTCAACATATTGAAATTATCTTATACAGACAAGGTTGAAATATTTCAAATTTTAATCTTTACTTCCAATAGCTGAATATTGTTTCTTAACTTCAAAACTAATAACATTTTATTTTTCAGATACACAAAGATAGTCACCTTCTTTAGTAACATTTTAGCTCACTTTGTTAGAGCAAAGCAACATTTTGTTAATTAACACCTGTCATATTTTAAAAGGGTCTCTAATTTCATAAAAGTTTTTCAGTTATTTCCTACCTGTGGCCCTTTCCTGAAACAATTGGATGGATAATTGCACACAAATGTATTATGTGGACTTGTGGAGTCAGAATAAAATGGAATTTTGATTGTTTTTGAATGTTTGTCATATGTGATTATTTTCTTTAATACATATGAACTTATAGGTCACATATTCTTTTTAATTTATAAAGTTACTTGTAAGTGATTTTACTACAACTTTATTTAAAGAAACTATGTAGAAATGCAGTAAAAGATGTAATCCAAGAAATTCTATGTCAAAGATATCAATCAGCAGAGAAATGTGTTTGACAGTTTCAGAATAATTGGTCTTTTCATGAATGAATTATGTAACTGTTGTTTCTGTGACTTGTATGTTTCTGTATGGATACTGTTAAACCTGTAATATTTTTCAGCATGAAGTCCCGTTTCACATTCTTTGTTCTCTATTGTAATCGATTCTCAAGGGACCTTTAATCTGTGTTGAAAATCGGAACTGGAAATCGAAACAAAAGATTTTCCATTTACTGATTTCGTAATGTTCGTACTCGTCCTATATCGGCTAGAAGATATCTATGGATTTCTAAGTAGACTTTCAGAATAGCTGTTATGTAATCATTTGTTAAACAAACTATTTATAAATAGTCAGCAAGTAATAACCAAAGTTGCATAATCTGTATAAGCAATATTCTAAATATTAAAATATAATTCCTATTAGCATTATTAAAATAATATTTCAAAATCAAACTTAATGTATTAGTGAGTGATTACGAATCTTTGCGTGTACTAAAATCATCTCCATAAACCTTAATATTCCTAGTGATGGTTTTATCATTAGAGTAATAAGCCACATGCCTAACATTGTGTTACAGCAGGGAAGGAAGCTTATATCTGCTGAGAAGCATATAAGCAGCACAAGAATGTTAATAGAGGTTTCTGTGATGAGAACATTCGTGGTGCTAATTAGAAATACAGCAGAATATTATAAAGCTCTGAAATATATTTAGCTTGTTATAATCCTAATTCCTACTGCTGTAAACAGTGTTTCAGTCGGTTTCAGTATATGATATGATAAATGTCAGGCTTAGCATTGTGCTGTATATTTTATAGTGTTTATTTGGCTTGAAAGATACGGTATCACAAATTGTAAAACAGTAAGACTGTACCGTTGTAGTAATTTTAATTATAATACAGATTAAAAGTCTGTTATTTTTTAATATTTAACTGATGTGCTATTTTTCAAAGTTGAAAAAAAAAAAAAAAAAAAACTGCCAACTTAATTCAACCGCAAATAGCATTTACAATTTCCTGAACATACAGTAGGCCTACAGTATGTGAAAGTACAAACATAACTTCAGAAAATTAACAGTTCTGAAAAGTTATTTACTGCCAAATATTGTTATTATTCATAGATACTGAAATCAAGAAGTAAATGAAGATTTTACACGGATGCGAAGCAATCTAATGTCATAACAAATAAAAAAAATACTTCGAAAGCTTATATGAAGAACAATAATGACATCAATAATTAAATTTTGGAGTAATGCTTCGTATTAAACAGTTCATCACTTAACAAAAACAGAAGTTGTTAATATATATATTTTTTCAGGTATAGCAGAATTATATTTCATTGAAAATTAAGATTTATTTTTAACAATTCGAGTATTATTCAAAAGGTCGATTTCTTATATCACAAAATATTTCATTATTATTTCTGACTTTGCACTATTACAAAATAAAATCTTGAAATCTGGACCCTTCATGTATTTTCGCTCATCTTACTCTGTGGATTATAAAGTAATCCGACATTAGCGTGTGTGTTAATAAGTGACTTAATCACTTCTACTTAACCCCTTATATACAATCCTACTACTGCTTAAACCAACTGAAAGTTGATTGTCTCTCATGAAAGATAGATGAGAACAATCTGATGAATATTTCACAATTCAATGAAGAGTGAAGGAGAAGAGATTATTTATTGTGCTGGAGTTAGGTTATGCTGTATTGAGGATGGCAGTATTTAAATGATATTCATGTATTAGCGAAGGTATACTAAGAATCTTATTTTTATGAATGTACTAGTACTGTTATCAGAGCATATAATTATATAAGCACTGTATTATTAGATTGGAGTTTTGGGGATCACTGAAGTAGTTTCGGTGGATTGGGGTGAGCTATAAGCATTGCAGAGAATTAGTATTTTTCATTCTGACAGAGGTTTAGTACTTTTTGATGTCGTATATTATCAATTTTTACTTCTCAATGGAATTTGACATTTTTATATTTAATTTTAAACTTAGAATTAGTGAAAGTAAAAAAAAGTAATTAATCTTTATATAAATTAAATATGCTGATCAAAATTTTGATGACTCGTAAAATAATACCAATACGTTTAGCAAGATATTATTTTTCATTTGCAAGTTTAAATTTGGGAAATAATAGTATATGTATTCATTCATATAGAGTAAACCAATAAGACTTACAAAAACTCTTAACAGATTTTATTATACGATTAACGAAATTTCTATATAGAAAATTAATCAAGTAGTAATGATAATTCCAAATAAGTAGTAGTATCTTTTTTGTGTGTGAATTCTTATATTTCCATGGAATAAAAAACAGAGTGTTATTTTTTTATAACTAGAACCCATAATCAGCATAATTATATAGACTGCTCCTTATCAAGTCATTCTATGAAGTATATATCGCTCCTGTAGAGGAAAAAGGTGCCAAGCGTCACTTTCATCATTTTTCAGTCATCCCTTCCATTGAGGTCCTAAAACATGCCTACATGTTGTGGAAAAAGAAGACATGCACAACTCTAACTATTTCAGAGATAAAATGAGAAAATGACCATGATTCTTTTAAATAAAATGAGGAAAAAGGAGCCAAGCACCACAATATTGGTGCTTGGAACACCTCTCCCAAAAATATTTTGTGGAAAAGGGGCCCAAGCACCAAAATTCATGGTGCTTAGCCCCCTTTTCCACAAAATATTTTTTGAATAACATAAAACATAATGCTTTTACTCCATATAAAAAGGTACGAAGTGCCAGGATGAGTTCTTCATTGTTCTTGAGAGGTAAAACTGAAAATATTCAAATTTTGACCAGCCCTGTCAATTAAGCTAGAAAAGGTACATAATATATCCAATTTATACCAGATGTCAACTGTAATAGGGTCAGGAATGCTGTAATATACCTTCTTATTTAAGTTTTTTATCCTGCAAAATCCAAACAACCTAAAAAATCGGTGATCCTTTTCTTGAATAACGAACGAATATGAACATTTGTCTCTTATTAGATAATCATTAGTGACATTTCTTGACAGACTAAATTGTCTGATGCCACTTGCAAATATTAGAAAGGATGAGAAATCGGGTATTTAAACAGGCTGAAACCACAGTATTTAAACAGGTTTATTTTTTAATAAATATTGTTATTTAAATGAGCTTTTCTAAAGTCTCTCTGTATTTACTCTTACGACATAATTACATTAATATTATTATAATGAAATTATTATAACGGAAATATATTAATTAATATATAACCTTATTTGATTAATTATCAATAATATACCTTCCACAATAAAATTATTGTAAATGTACAATTTATGCCATCTACCGTTTAAAAATTGAATCAATATAGTTAAACGACGTGCGAAGGTTATAGTTGTAATTATTTAATTCAGATGGCGTTAATGCCCTTTTATAGATTTTTCTTTTACGCTACATGTATCTCCATTTTACTGTCAGATTGTCACATTGCAAAATGAAAATTTATGTAAGTCAACATAATAATAATCATATATAACTATTTTATTCCGAATTGATAATGTTCAGTTACTCTTTCTTATTTTGGATCACAGAAATTTGTAATTTTCAGTAAATTATATCTTAATGAATCTAAATAACTTCTGAAAATTTCAAACGATTTGGTTCAGTAGTTTTTGAGAAATTAATTTTTTATAAAAAGCTAAATTCCTTTCTTATAACATGCTGGGGCACAAATCTATCCCCCAGCGTGTTATAAGATAGGGATTTAGCTTTTTATAAAAAATAATTTCTCGAAAACAACTGAACCAATTAGCAATTTTCAGATGTTAATTAGATTTATAAAAAGATTATATATTCAAAATTACTAGTTTCTATTATGAAAAATAATTTTGATGACGTATTGGTGGACATTATGAATACCGGTAGTCTATCATTTATTTAAATGTGACTATAGTGCGGGAACCAATAGTAATTATAAATTATTGGAAACTTTGACAAGTGAAATTTTATTTTATTGATAATACCGTAATTTTTAAAATGGAGACGTTTTTCCCTCATACAAAGAAAGAATGTATAAAATACGTGTTTAGTATCAATTTACCAACGGCTCGCCTACATTTGCCCATCCTATTGCCCAGATTTGTATAAAACATGAACCGGTAGCATAGTTTCTGCATAAGGTAAGAGTAGGTGTGACAAGATTTTATCAATTTAAGCAGCAGTGCCGTTTTAATTGAATAAACGAATTAATTTTAAAAGCCAGTTAGTAATGTAAGTCATTTATTCTTTCAATTGATTATATTATTTATCGAGAACATAATTATAGTGTCACAATGACGATATATTATATATATCTTATTCTTTACCAGCATTTTTAAATTAACTGTTATTCAGCACTCTTTAAAGGGTCGTGATTTTTCAGCGTGACGTCTCCTTTTCCAACACAGCTTACCGGATACTTGAGAGACCGAGTACAATAGAGAACAAAGAAAGTGAAACGGCACTTGTGTGTGGGAAAATGCTACCTCCAGCTGTAAAAAATACACGTGTAACAGTGAGCAATATATATTCTTTTAAATATAATTTTGAAATCGTGGTGTGACATGCGTGATTAGAGTTAAATTTTGACGAAAAAAAAATTTGTAAAATGATGAGTAAATTAAAAAAATTATCTGAAACTTCTTTTTTATACGCTGGGGTAATAAAAAAAATATTAGAAATTTTTAAAATTAGTGGAAGTCGTAACTTATTTTCTAGTATAATATAGCACCAGGATAGTCAAATTGACGTTTAATCTGATGTACAAAAAATATAAGATTTGTCAACAAAGCAGTAATTTCTTCCGCCACATCTTAATTCGGCCCTTTTCTCCTATAAAATTCCACTTGATAATTATAATAATGTATCAATCCTTCCATTTACAAGTATTTTCTCAAGGCAGACTTGGTGACAAATAAAGAATATAATTCTTCCAACTTCCTGATTCTTGCAAGTTGGGTTTCCGGTTGGGGTGTAGGGGGTTGTGTGTTATTTTAGGTGATGTGAGTGATGTCGAAGAGGAACGTCGGCACGTGCCTTTGGGGGGGGGGGAGAGGGGGATAGAAATAAATGAGGGACGGTACTGTGGTTTTGGGTTTGGAAGACAATGCGGAAAGTAATTTGGGAAGGGATTGGGGTTATTCCAGCTCAAGTGATCAAATTTTTTGAAAAATTGTAGCTCACCATCTTACATTTAGTTGATTTTTATGTCATGGGTAGACATTATGAAAAAATGGATATTTGCCAAATTTTGGGTTCCTAACTTAAATAGGTAGCCCTACAGACCCCCTAAAGATGGGCGTCGAAGGTCAAAATGGCATTTCTTCTCTAATTTTTATTTCAGCTTCTAGGCCTAGTTATCACAGAGACAGGATTTTTCACAGAGACATGAAAAAACGTCTTTAACTTATTTCCCCAACAGTGACTAGTGCTGCCGGCGAGACGAGCTTTAGACGAGACGAGCTCTAGGTAAGTCTTTTCCAAACGAGCCGAGCTCGAGCTAACAGGAAAGTTCGCTCGCCGGCAGCAGTAGCAGTGACGGATACTCTGTTATAA